>JASANE010005039.1:0-114464 GCA_030248225.1 Trileptium ribeirensis | reverse complement strand
GTTCCGATCAACTCCTTTGTTGACCATGCAATGGACAATATGGAATTTGACGACGAAACCCACAGACTTGCTCGACTAGTACTGCTAGGTGCACGCTTGAGACTTTTGCGACGCCCCGACATTGCTGCACTACTTGAGACGGAGGGAAACACATCAGTCGGACTAAAGATAGGTAGAGACCGCCTAATCTCGGAACTATGCTTGTTTCCGGACGATGCCACCAACTATTCCGTCCCGAATTTGGACAAACAACTAAACACGGCGCTAGCCGCTTATCTCGAGTCATCCGAAGACGGGTGGGGGGGCCCCCCTGGTGGTGGCCCCCCCCCCCTAGAAGGCCCCCCTGGGTCGGGTGGCACGGAAATGAGTGACGAGGAAAGTAAAAGCGACATTTCGGAACAAATCGCAAATAAAGAGACCATAAGGGAACCCAATCGAAACGAGGTACGATCCCCTTCGCCGAGTCTTAGTAATGGCCTCGGTCATCCTTCAGGTATGTGGAGGGTCTGTACAATCCTATTGTTACTTTGGCTCTCAGCGCTTAGCTCTACACGCGCCACGCTTTCCCCATTTAGCGATTCAATCTCGCGCTTAGGTGCTTTTGTCAATCGACAAGTAGGAGTGGTCATCGAGCCACAGGGCTTGGTGGTCACCTCTGACCAGACCACGCATCTACCAGTGGTATTGCAGTTATCACTTCGCGATTGGGAACGCAAGTCCGATCCTTACGTGAGTAGGTTCTGCCCGCCTTATGAAGCAAACGGAAAATGTCGCGCCGACTGCTGTCGAAAGGTCAACTGCACCGAATATCCACAGCTACATAAGACCCTAAGAGCTTTGGAAAGCGAATTGGACGACGCCTACCATGGCGTGCTGGACACCAACTATTACTCGCTACTCGTGCATTCTTTCTGTGTCGCAAACGAGCAACTGTGTGATCTCACGCCCAAAAGGGAAAAGCGCTTTGCCAGCTTAATCGCCGCCGCTGCAGGAGCTGTCTCAGGCTTCTTAGGTCTGGGAATGGCTTTTTCAAATGGAGTACACATTAACAATGTGCGCCAACAGGTAACCGTCCTCGAGAAATTTATGCGCGAGACTAACGATGTCTCCTTTCGAAACACTAAAGCCATAAGGCAACTGACCCGAGCAAACGAGGACATTTACGCATTCTTACATCATAGCATGCAAGAGGTGGTTTCTATGATCGAACAGGTTAGATGCGCCGATCAGAAAGAGATCGCACACGTACACCACCAGCTAATCGATCATATCCTTCGAGCCAATATGCGCTCGTCGGTACAAGCTATAATGGAATCCATGTTGAACGGCGAATTATCTCCCGCTGTTATCGATGTCGTCATGCTACGACGGTTATTTTCCATGGATCCACGCATTTCCAAGACTATCCTCATGCGCGAGCCTAGCCTCGCCTATCAGTTTGGCCGCGTCATGCCTGTCAGCGTAGATTTAACAGCGTTTCGATTTGGATTCATACTGCAATTGCCATTGCCAATGCGCAATGACGTCCGACCGTATTTTCGGATCTATAACACCGGCTGGAACGCACCTGCCACGCAAACGCAGCTGAGATTACCGCTCCCTCAATACGCCGCCCGTTTGGGGCATATTCGCTTCGAATCACTAAATTTGGGAGCATGCAAGCAGAGACCAGGAATCGCTTTCTGTGAACCACACGCGCTGATAACGGATCATAGCACTAACTGCTTAGAATGGATTATTGCAGGTGAACATGTACCTGAGACCATTAAACATACATGCAGCAACCGCTCGCTAATAGGTCCACTTACCAACGACACATCTGTACACACAACTATACAAGGGGTATTGATTCGGACTAGTGAACCTGAGGTCATACTGACAAATCGTAGACAACTAGCTCACGTTACTTTGGGTAAGTCGATAAAAGTACCGCCGAATGGAGTGTTATGGTTTCCACACGGAAACTACACCCAGTTGGTTATAGGATCAATAGTGCTCACCAGCATGTTGAAACCCGAAAAGATTACAATAAAAGTCGGACCGAATATCACTATTGACCGGCTATCCGGTATCAAACTCAGACCTTTGACATGGGACTCACTTGACAACGCCAAAGCTATAAATTTGCGGGTTGCGCAGATAGCTAAAGATCAGGTACGTAGGGTGGTTAATCTCCCCGCTGTGGAGTACACCGGCTTCTTACCCTACTTCCTCATCACCGTCGTTGTAGGACTGGTCAGTTTGATTTACTTCATGACTAAATGCAAGGTCCCACCAAAGTACGGATATTACATTCCCCGATGGTTCCCATGTCGTGGACGACTAATCAGAACTGATAGTAAACCCAGGAAAGTGATTAGATGGACTAGAGCGAGACCTCAAATACCGAGCGCTCCACCCGAGGAAGACGACTTTCCTCATACAGACAGGACTTCGCCGACCGAGGTCACGGTTGGGCCTTCGGGAACGCCGCGCGTGTCCGTAGCGTCCAGCCGTGCCCCACGTCGTTCGAACCGACTACTAACATCACGTAACTCTTCCGAGGAAGAACTTGTTTTCATCGAAGACGATGAACTATTTGTCGCTCCTACTCGCGACTTACGTCGTGGACCTCGCCAAGGCGTGTTCACTAGACAATTAAACGCTATGAACGCAGGTAATACCCCACTACTTATTAACGCAACAATACTTGGTACCCCAGTTATGACACTAGTTGACACTGGAGCTGACGTCTCAATTATGTCCCAAGCCCTAGCCGCTCGATTAGGACTAGTTCCCCGCGACACGACCACTACCCGCATAGTGTCGGCTACACAACAGGAATTAACAATCAGTGGAGTAGTAAAAGCGCCGATCACCATAGGATCGTTAAGTACACCGTGCGACTTTCAGGTGACAACAGACACTCCGTACGAATGCATTCTAGGAACCGACTTCATGGCATTACTACCATACGTCGCCATAAACTTCAAAGACCGCTGCCTGGATCTATCTAACGGGACTGAGAACTGCTCGGCACCTTTCGCCGATCAAGGGGATTACCGACCGCCAGTCATCAACGTGGTAACCAGGAAATACACTCAAGTACCACCGAACACTGAATTATTTATCAACGCCGTCCCGGAAATCACCCAACCACCAACAGGTCAAGCCTTATTTGTGCCTGACCCCTTTATTAGGGACGTTGCTATCGCCCACTCCCTGGTACTTACTGGCCAACGCATGATACCAATAGCGTTAATGAACTTTGGAAATTTTCCCGTCGCTATACACGCTGGACAAACAATAGGACATATCGAGATGCTCGACGACAACGAGGTCGAGTTCTTATATGACAGTAACAAGCGCCTGCTACAGCTAGACCCTCCAAAACGCACTAAGCAATGCAACAATATTGGAGTTACCCGAGACAATGTTGTCCAAATTATAAGTGAACAAAAGAAAACCATTGACACTGAACGATCCATACAAGTCTTGAGTAAAATTGACTTTGGACAAACGACCCTAAACCCTTTCGAACTTAAACAATTGAAAACGACTATCTCTGAAAATGCAGACATATTTAGTGTACACCCGTTCGATCTAGGCAGATGTGGTGTACACCAACACAGAATAGTCACAGGAGACGCAAGGCCCATCAAACAGGTACCCTATCGTTTAGCACACTCATTGCGAGAGCCCTTACGCGAAGAACTAAATAACATGGTAGAAGCGGGTTTGATAACGCCATCAGATTCACCTTGGGGTTCTCCCATAGTGTACGTCACCAAAAGTGACGGTACCTTACGGTTATGTGTCGACTTTCGTAAGCTCAATGTAGTTGCAGAGCGAGACTTATACCCGTTACCCCGCATAGATGACATCTTGGGATGTCTCCGAAACACCAAATTCATGTCCAGTTTAGATCTTAACAAGGGTTTCTGGCAACTAGAATTGGACCCCGAGACCAAGGAGAAAACCTCCTTCGTCACTGTCCACGGACAGTATGAATATAACGTTCTGCCATTCGGACTGAATTCCTCACCAGGCGCCTTTCAAAGGTGCATGTCAATCATACTAAAGGGTCTAGAATGGGAACGATGCCTAATCTACATAGATGACATATTGGTCTTTTCACCCACATTTGAACAACACCTAGCGGACTTAATAACAGTATTTGACCGATTCCGCAAGGCGAACCTCAAATTAAAACCCTCTAAATGCCAATTTGGACAGAAACAGTTGAAATACTTGGGCCACATCATCAGCTCGGAGGGAGTTAAACCCGATCCCGAGAAAACCGCTGCAATAGACAATTACAAACGACCGGAAACCCTCAAACAATTGCAAAGCTTTCTAGGACTGGTAGGATACTATCACAAATTCATACCACACTACTCTGAAATCTGCGAGCCGCTCAATGCCCTTCGACGAAAGGACAGCGAATTCAAATGGACACCGCAATGCGAGGAGGCATTCGGAAAATTGCGTAAAGCATTAGTACAAGAACCATTACTCATATATCCAGACTTTTCCAAACCTTTCATACTCCAAACGGACGCTTCAGGATATGCCCTAGGAGCCGTGCTTTCGCAAAAGACCGACAAAGGCACACTACCTATCGCCTACGCGAGTAAATCACTTGTGGACTACCAACGACGATACCCCGCCATAGAGACTGAGGCTCTCGCCATTAGATGGGCTGCCTTACACTTTCGACACTACTTACTTGGACACGAATTTCACGTCGAAACTGACCATAAGCCACTTAAAGCACTATTCGAGAGACCGCCGCGAAACTCGCGGTTAGCCCAATGGCGAAATGAGCTATTGATGGAATTCGGTGGTTTTAACATCGAATATCGACCAGGCAAGGCAAATGCCAACGCAGACGGACTTTCACGCGATCCCCGACATGACGTGGAGTTTTCTTACTCATCGGACGAAGCCGAACAGGACGAACAGGACCATCCTCGAATGGTTGCCGTCGCTGTTAAAGGACAGGACCGCGGTAAAGGCAAAGCTCCAGCTAAACCACCCCGACGATTTCCCACCGAAGAAATTTGGAAGAGACTTACTCGACAACTCTTGGGACTTCCACCGGACGCCCCCGTCACCTTACCACCCGACTACGTCAGGGAACGCTTCTATCGTATGTTTGGAGGATCTGATTATGACCCTCTCCCGGATCCAACGCAATTTATCTTCTGCGGAGACATAGACGACCCATGGCCCGAAGGAGTTGAGATCCCAGGGAGACGGACGACTGCCCCAGGACCGCCAGAATCCACTGATAAGCCAACCCAAGGACTATCTCCGGCACCCGAACCACCCGCCAGACCCCCACAGCCTCAAGAACCCCCGACCGCTCCGACACCGCCTGCTCCAATCGCGGCGAGTGAAAGCTCAACTCGCGCCACAGCTGGTACACCTGAACCCGCTAGACCACAGACGCTACCGACAACCGCTAGACAGAGATATGGAGGATTACCCGAAGTAGAAGAATTTGACACATTAATTAAGGTTGCTTATGCATGTGGACCACGAATACAGTTGCAACGCCCTGAACAGGTCTACGACACTGGAGAACACATATACTTACCACACTTTCAACAATACGAAGGGAGGAACCTTCTCAATTACCTACCATACATTCAACGAAGAGATAAACAATTTGGTCCTATTTGGTGGTATTTACACACTCGACAGTCGCCCGCCGACGGTAAGGCAGCGACTGCCCTCAAATTGGAAGCCCATCATTACAGGCTTTGCCCCGACACTGCTATTCTATACTTGCATCCCATAATGCCAAACGACCACAGACCTAAACTATGCGTACCTAGACTACTCATTCGACAGATACTCAAACACGAACACGACACATTATTTGGTGGACATCCAGGTAGAGATCGTCTGCTGAGCAAACTCAAGCAATTCTACTACTGGGAAACCATGGGTAAGGACGTGGACGAATATGTCAAGCGATGTGTACTCTGCCAACGATCACGCAACCTACCTCAAAATGTTCGAGCCGCGCTCGGAGAGAACCCGTTGGCTAGTGCGCCCATGCATCGCATGTTTGTCGACATACTGGACACTCGGGTGTTATCCCGCAACGGAAACAGGTACGTAATCGCCTTCATCGATCAATTCACAAAACTAGTTATTGCCGCTGCTTTACCGGACCAAACCGCTAAGAGCGTAGCCAAGGTCTTTGTCGAAGACGTGGTGTGCCGCTACGGCGCACCCGAGGAACTGGTCTCAGACCGAGGAGGATGTTTCGTCTCCGAGGTAATGGAAGCCCTGTGCGCTAGACTACACACTTTCAAACGCGAAACCTTAAGCTACAATCCGAAGGCAAACGGAGAGATCGAACGTTTTAACCGTACACTACTATTCCTCCTAAGAGTAGCATTACCTGAAAAGGACCATACTACATGGGACGAAGTCCTGCCGTATTGCATCATGTCCTACAATTCAGCAGTACACGCTTCCACGCACTACCCACCATTCATGCTCATGCACGGATTCCAACCCCGAGTACCGGGTGGAATCGAAACACAAACTGATTGGGGACGCTACCCCGGAGCAGAAGCATACCGCGCTAATGTACAACGGTGGTTAGCTACCATTAGGGATCGAGCCTATCGATCCATGCAATCTGCTCGGGAATACAGAAAACGCTATTACAATCGCAAGATAAAGGTCCCCGACTACCGTGTTAATGACCATGTATGGGTCTATCGATACTACACGACACCAGGACTATCGCGCAAATTAGAACGCCGATGGTGCGGACCATATCAGATCACTAAAATAATGCTGCCTTGCATCTGTGTTAAGCTCCCCGGACAACCTAATGCGTCCGATCATGTGGTCCACATCAATCGTACCAAGCCATGCTATCGCCCGCTAAGCAGTTTCCCTGACATGGCTGATTTGCTCAAAGCCGTTCCTCCCGCATACATTGAGGCTGCACTACAGGAACCTGGAGAAACTATCCTCGCTGACAAATATTTCGCTAGAGAATTACAGGCTGCAGACCCAGAAGCAGTCGACCGGTTGCGCCAGGAGATTGATGGTGCCTCCGACGTCGCTAGTGTAGAAATTGGAGAACCTAACTTAGAATACACGCAAGCTCAGGCAGATATACACCGCGCCGCAGTAGAACAGTTGACCATTCAAGCCCAAGACTCCTCCGGAGCCCCGCAACAAAATAGGCTTCCCCTCTGTGACCCTGACAGAACCCCGGACACCGAATGGCCCGCTATATCACAGGAACTCGCAACCCAGGACTCCGCTAAGTTACCATACGCACTGGATAAACCACCAGGTACTTTCTCGCCTGAGTATGGACAACACACCGCCCCAGTAACCCTACGAGAGCAGGAACGAGCCGTTCGGACTGATGAGGCTACAAGGCCTCTAAAGGTAAAACGATTAGACCCCGAACGCGCACTGCGACCATTCAATGCAAACGACCTCGGTCTTGTGGAATTACTCGCTTCACAGGACCCGGACGAAGACTCGCCTCACACTCCAGAACAAGCAACATCCCCAACGTCAGCCATCGAGCATGCAGTCCAAACTTCGCCCCTCACGCCTGTAAAACACCGAGCCGCAATCGCTACTCAAACATCTCGCAGTCCTCAGACACAACGCCTAATGACCGAATCAGACCAGCCAGTACCACCATACTACACCTATTATGAGCATTCAGCGTCTTACGAACAACCCTATTCCATGCCTCGTCAAGCATATTCCGCCCCACCTACACCATTCCCACACACTCCCCTGATGCCACTAGGCTTTGAAGCCACTATTGAGGACTACGTCCCAGACGAATGGATCACACCACATTACACCCCTCCTAGACCACCACCCGCACAGTCCGTCCCAGCAACCAGCCAACCTCTACCAGAACCCGCGCCAACACCGAAACCTAAGCCTAAACCACGACGAAAACCAACTAAGGTTCCTGCGCCAACTAGTGAACAAGCGTCATCCATAAGCTCAGAAACCACCTCACCGGAAACAACCGATTTTCCGACACCGCCTCAACGATGGATAATCCCACCACTGCTATCACCCTTGCAGGAACGGGGAACCAAAGATCCACAGGTACCATCCTTTGGTCGATGGACCACCCGAAGACAAAACGAACTAGCACAATGGGAATGGGAAATGCAGGAAATAAGAAGGAAACGAGAAGAAGCCGCCCGCGCCCGAGGAGAAATACAGGATGCAACTGAATTAATGGAATACCTAAGGGGATCTCCCATACAATACATCCCATCGGAAGACCAAATAGCAGCCGACGGGATAGTAGAAGAATTCATTGAGAGCCTAGCTCGACAAAGGGAGGCAGGCAAACAAAGCACTGGTAAACAACGCCGACCTTCCGAGTCTTCGGAAGGCGGTCGACCGGGACATTTACGACGACGAACTGTAGACAAGGATGATGAGACAATATCAACCATTGGCGAATCAACCAAAGGCTCCTCTACCGGGAGGAAGGGAAGAGCGCCGCCGCGTAGCGCTCCCTCCACCCTCAAGGGAGTTCTTACTCGACCATCACGCGCCAAACCACACCGACAAACCCCAGCTAGAGCCCAATCAAAAGTTAATTGGGAAGACGAAGAGGATGAGATACCTCTTAGTCAACTTTTACCGGGACCCCGGCGAAG
This sequence comes from Trileptium ribeirensis, assembly GCA_030248225.1. NCBI lineage: Eukaryota > Metazoa > Nematoda > Enoplea > Enoplida > Thoracostomopsidae > Trileptium > Trileptium ribeirensis. The sequence continues at coordinate 105,798 of JASANE010005039.1, read as the reverse complement.
GCCCCACTTTGAACTCGATCCTCCGACTGAGGAAAGCGAGGGATCTCCTGAGATGGGACCCTCTGCGCCTGAGGTTAAGGAGAGGGAAGAAACCCCTCAACCTACTCGTCGACAACCACATAGGCAAGCCAGGGACCGTTGTCGTTGGTATGAAGAATATATACCATATGGAGAAGAAGCCCGAGTCGTAATACCACGTTTGGACACCCGACGATTGGAACCTAAAATTGCGACACCTGCTCGACGGACTATACCCCTCGCTCCACCGACTCGACATCGTGACCCTGTTATGCCGATGGATTATCCATCTGGTAGTGCTCGTGCACGGCACGACATGTTTGAACCTTTTAAGGACATCTTTGATGAACAGGACATCGAGGACATGCTAGCCGCACATCCGGACTTGGAACCCGACGAGGACAGTGGACAAAGACAATTACAACCTGAAGATATCGGACTAGAAGTGGTCCGACCTCCGAGACAACCGCCTCGCGAGCGACGGTTGTAACGTTTAAATCACTCAAGAAACACCCCAGAAGACTCGAGCTCCCGCCTCCAAACTCCCTCAAGAGCCGCCACTAATGGCGATGAATACTATTGCAGGAACAACCAAGTCAAAGAACTCAACGACATGGAACAAATTCCGCAACCTCGAGTGCCGCACTACACCATCAATCATGATGCGCCGATGGAAACGTTCCTGTCCAAAGGTACACATTGGCCAGAACTCTCCAACATGGCCCCGTTAGGCCAAACCGTCACCCAATACCCCATCGAATATACATCGACGGAGCAAGGATACCAGCTCCTCGTCACGTATTTGTTCGACGAGGAGCAAGCAAAACAAGACATTTCGGACTTGAAATTGGGAGCTCGAGATGTCAAGGCCATCTCCCGTAGGAACAAACAAAAGTTCCTAGACTCAAAAACAACCGAGCGCCTCCGCCCAGTACTCCCTCACCTTATGCGGACGGTGCTCCTGGAAAAATTCAAAATACCTCGATTCAGGGACGCCCTGCTAGCCACCGGATTTGCCCAATTGCTCGAGGCAAATAGGTCCGATTCCTTTTGGGGAATTGGCCTAGGACCGGAGGACATCAAGTTCGGTAAACGGCCGCGACCATGTCACAATGTCATGGGCCGCTTATTGGAGGAAATACGAACTTTCCTCCGTCATAACGTTGCCTCCTGGCCGACTGTTTTGATTTTGGGCGACTCACTAGCAGCGCCATTGGTCAATATGGCCGCTTCGCATGGATGGTTCGCCATGGCGTGGCCAGGAGCCACCATGCAATTTCTAGTCCGGCTAGCAACGTGCATCGCCACGCCACAAACCAGGACCATAATGATCCTTGGCGGATATAAAGCAGCCCTACGGTCGAAGCCACATGAAGGTCGTTTGTTGGACACGCCCAGTAAGGTCATGCGTCGAGTGCGCCGATATATATGCTCATTCGACTACCTGCTCAGTGATGGAGCCCGAGCAATTATCGCTCCGCCTCCACCACACTGGGACATCGGACTGGACAACACCATTGAATGGCACGACGAATTCACCCAAATCTTCCAAGACATAAAATGGCAGCTCCCCGACCGACTACAAAAATCGTCGATGCCGAACTACCCGACCGAACTAACCGAAGCAGGCACTTGGGAAACCAATACCGACGGCGACGAAGTTGCGGAGCCCCGCATTGCTGAACCCTACATCGGACACTTTCGCAAATGGGTCCAACAGAACCTAGTACCCAATAACTGGGAGTAAAACAGTACGAAGGGAATCTCCATAGGACAAGGTAACCACTAACTAGCGGAGAAAAAAAAATTTTTTTTTTGTGAAGTTGAAAAAGGAACTGTCAGGAACATATAGGGCAAACCCGAAATGTTCGTACCACATAACGTTGTTGTAATATAGTGACCATGTACAGTTAAAATATATATATGTGAATGTCGTATTTAGCCACCTATGTGGCGCCTATATTGTCTGGTATACCTGTCTGTTTAAATGTATGTACCATGGCACCAAGGCAAGAATAATCATACAGAACTTCTGACCAGGCAAAATTCTTTCAAAATATAGTGCAAAGTCCCCTTGGCCCTTTATAAAATATAAGAGGAGGACTTTTCAGGACTTTTCAGAATATAGAAACTAGCAGGAACCAAGGAGGACTCGTTGGAAATAGAGCTAAATTTGCACCGAATAACATATTTTGAGCAATTTAATAGGCCCGGACCACGGTGTATGGTCAATAAGACATCTCGACGATAATATAAATTAAACTAGGAAACCGGAATTTTCAAGTACCACATCGCATCAGGTTATCTACATATATGGACTAATTTATTATTGGGTCGTAGAGTATAGGTCATTTTCCAAAACCAGACACGAGCTTTTGAAAGGGGTCTTAGTCATCGCTCCCAACCCGAGTAATTAAGTCCGAAAATTTCTATTTAAAAATATAAGAGATGTAACAGGCTCGTTCCGGCCCGTTACGTTTATTTCTCATGATTTCGGCGTCAAAAGTGCTTGGACGCACCTTAAATCGAACCAGACACAGTTACGGGAACAAAGTTTTCAGGTGTTGCCGGGTGCCATGGTCGTTAGTAATTGTTTTGGTAATATTGCTGTATTGATGTATCTATGCCGTTATGAGTGTGTTTTGCCATTATTTTATGCCCTTGCATATTTCGTGATAATTGCGTATTCTGTAGGACGGAGTCACTCAGGTACCCAGGACGTTTGACTACGGCGAAGGTTCAAATTTAGAAGAAAACAGGAGAGAGCCTTTAACTGGCGCTAAAATAAGGAGTGTGAACGGAACTCGACCGGTTCCCCCATTTCCCTATTGGAAATTCAAAATTTAGACCGTCCGGGAATAGGAGGCCTTTGACAATCTAAGGGGAAGGGAAGTGATCAGAATCAAGACCATCAAGTTTACCTGGTTTGAGCGAACCAGGGCTTAATGGTCGCAAAAGTAAGCTGAAACAAATGGGTTACGGTAGTTTCCGATTATTCGGAAATCACGGACCTCGGGCCTGTTTATCGGCCCGTAACCGTCCAACGGTTCAGATTTACCGGAAATGCCCCGAGTACTTTTCGGTAGAGAATTTTCAGGGCTCTCGAACGAGCCCAAGACATCGCAAATCGCTGGAGGATTTCACGAGATATCCTGGGGACAAATAGGTGAACATTCAATCAACAGCCAATACTTACGCTAGGTTTGGTTGGTGACCATGGTCCCGAGTGGACCTGAGATAGGCATATATGAATATATAGTTATGTATATATGTAGATATGTGTGTGCTGCCCGATCTTTGTGCCTCGGTATATCTATTTTCCCGCCCCCACCGTATCAGAACTTTCATTTTTATAACATCCGTTGACGCCCAAAATTGCCTGACCCGCACCCTAACAACTGGTTTTTCTGGTGACCATCGGATCATTGATTGAAAGTATGCGTGTTTCTAAGTAGTGTACCCATTCAGGCATCTGACGAGGCCCGGCGGGTCTCGATCTGACCAGTCCTCCCGCTGTCATATAGCTTACTTCCCTGTTCTATAACGCACCACGAGAATTCAACATAAAATTCCTTTAGTTTGTACCAACTCCGTATTTGACTACAGACCCTAAACGTGCTCATGCGACCCCTCATTTTATTTGTCTGCTCCTGGCGAGCACAACGATATCCGGCGGGTCTTTGTCTGACTTCGCGTTAACCTTTTATGACCAAAAAGGTGCCCCTCCAATTTGGCATACCGACTGCTAGTGGGTACAGACCGACCGAAAATTTAACCCCAACTCAAAGGTAGGCATAATGCCCCTCATTGCATTCGTCGCGTCGAGACATCTTCAACGATGCCCGGCGGGTCTCCATCCGTCGCCCCGTTAACCCGGGAGAGCCGAAAATGCGCCCCCACTTTTTGCTAACACTCTCTTTAACAGTCTTTGACCGTCGTGATTTTAGTGCCCCTCTACCCGCTGCCGTTAAGGTAGGGAAAACACCCCTCGTTTAAATCGCCTTTCCAAGACGAGCCCAACGATGCCCGGCGGGCGTCGCTCCGCCCAACCGTTAGAGCGGGAGAGCCCGCTGAAACCCCGTATGCTAAAATATGTCAGAACCCAAAATTGGGTCCTGACCCGCCACTGCGTCTAACCCCCTCGTGTTTGGTATCATTCGGCCCCGTTTTTCGTCCTAGGACCGAATTTCGCCCCAGCCCCTCGAAATGCCCTCAGGAACCCCCTGTCCCGACACCCTTCCCGTGCCTTTCTTTTTCGTTCTTCTTTTTCCTTTTCCACTCTCCTTAACCGACTTCTTTTGGTCGGTTGTCGTCGTTGCCGTCGCCATGTGTGTGTGTGTGTGTGTGTGTGTGTATGTGTTGTTGCTGTTGTTGTTGTTGTTGTTGTGGTTGCTGTGCTGTTGTGTTGATGTTGTTGTTGTTGTTGTTGTGGTTCTGCGTGTTTCTAGTGTGAACTTGAGCGACCTTTCTGTCGCTCAGGTCGCCTGAGTGTCTCATGTGTAATGTGTGCTCATGAGTATTGTATGTATATGTGTTTGTGGATATAGATACATGTAAGTATGTAGAGATATATGTATGTATATGTATGTATATATCTATATATATATATATATATAGTATGTAAAAGGACACAAAAAACGGGACAGACGAGGACGGACATGTAAAATTTCCTTAAATTTGTGAGTTTTACGGACGGACTGGACACATAGGAATCGGACTGACGGGGGGTAGGTTTAGGGCCCTCCCACGAGCTCCGGGAGTTCCTGAATAGGACCCCGGATAGGTCAGAGAATACGTAGGAATGTGCTGCGTCCCAGGTCGCGAAATCAGCTCATTCCCGTCTTAGGTTTCCCCCCCTTCGGGACGTCTAAGGACGTCCTGTCGGGATATTTGAAAAGCCATTAGCGTGGAATGCTAGGAATGTTTGGCTTTATCTTGTAAGCCAACATATAAACGTGCAATGTTAGCACGTTTATCCATGGATAGGGTGGTAAAATTTAGCCCCAGATGCCCTCCAAATAAGCTTAATTAAGTGATGGATGAGGCAGCTAACTCGCTAAATAGCAGAAATTTGGCTTTAAATCGGCGAGTTAGCTGGGGGAAATTTGATGGATGAGAACCAGAACGCGGAAGAGACATATCCAAGCTTATTCCAAGTACTTTATAACGGGAAAAGATTTAAAATTTTGAAATTTGACGGGTGACCCAACCATTTTTGTAGAACAGTTGGGGTTTTAACAGTCGATTTAGGATTAAGTAATGAGCTTAAGAGATCTGAGTAATGATCTTCAGAGTTATTCTTGACATAACTTTTGGAGGTTACACCAGAATTTAAGCTGAAAAGCACAGATGGTCGACCTCCGAGTAATCGGAGGGTTCAAGTTTGATGTCGGCGATTTCGATTGAAGCCGACTCTCTCTAACGGGGTCCCAGGGTTTACGATAGCTGTCAAAAATAAAAGTTGGGGAATTTTTCGATTGGGCGCCCGGGTTTGACCTCGAAAAAGTGGGCGTCAAAAGATCGTCGCCGATTGGATGGCGACAAAATCGCCATGCTTCAACACAGCAGAAAATTTTGAAGCGACGACTACCGCGTCGTCTCTTGGAATCAGTTCGACTTCGGCAGCGCGGAGTTCGGTCGACTTTACTGACCGGCTCCGACGCTTGAATTTTATTGTGTTGTTTCGCAGCTTTGGTTACTCTTTCGTGTTTTTGTTTTTCGACTGGCGTATGGAATGGGGTTCGATCGACGGAGGACCCGCGTAGACATCTTTCGTCTCGCGGAAGGGGACTAGCTATCGCTGTCCCGGATCAAAGGTTGTAAGTCAGGAGGAGGATAGAGTGAATGGGGGTTTATTTTCCCCAGATCGAGATGTAACAGACTGTTGAAACTTGATTAGTAGGAACGCGTTTTCTACCTTCGATAGCTTGATCAGACGCCCGTCGGAGCACGTCTCACATTCCCACGTCAACTGAGTACACTTTTACATGTTCTTTGACAAAACCTCCTCGAGTCGAGTCCCGTTTTGGGCCTGTTGAGTGATTGCACGGAGGGTATTAGGTTGTGAACACAAAAGTCGAAGTGGTTCTGATTCCCCGTGGTCATAGGTAGGACAAACAATGATGGACGCCTCTCGTCCATGCTTTTACATGATTTATTTCTCTTGAGTTAGGGTAGTAGAATTTTTCCTGAGCCGACCACGGTAAAACTTCCCCGATGATTTATAGGGACAACAGGCTTACGTGTTTGCGTTTCTGGTTTACAAAATTACAGTTTAGTAGACCGTTCGAGGCTCATGCCGCTGCTTGAGCTCGGACTGACGTAGCAGTTAGGGACGGAGGATTAGCCTCCGTCGGGCTTTAGGAAGCCCCAAAATTTCGTTTATCAGGACGAGTTAAGAAAATTGGGGAATTCAAAAGACTGAACAAATTTTAGGAATTTCAGTTTGAGCGTAAGGTATTTGCACTCCGCAAGGAGCGAGTTTGATACGGCGTTTACACGACTTTGCTAGTATTTGATTCGTTCACCGTTAGGACGGTTAATACTAGCTTTACATGAGGATCAACTCCCGACTCCGTGAGTCTTTGAGAGCCCCTCACGACCGAATTTACTAGGCGCTCGCTCCGCGAGATTTGCTTCGAAATCGGCTCGGCCCGATTGCTAAATTTACTAGCGTTGAACATAAAACGCTTACGTGGTTAAGCCTAATGGTAGGACGTCGGATACTACCTGCTCCCAAAAGGAACCAACGGCCTGAAAAATGCCCAGAATCGGCCACTAGAAGCTCTTTCAAAAACACGTTAGGGTGCTCAGAGTTCAAAACGAAATTACCATACTCTCCTTTCACTAAAGGAAAATCGCGACCTTTCGCGAATCGTTTTGACCCCAAACCGAGTAGGTGCAAAACCCCGTTTTCTTTTCAGAGCGACTTGATCGCTGAGTTTAAGTTTTTTTGGTTTTAGCTCGGTTTGCCCGTTAGGCTATGTACTATGTATGCCCTTGCCTTGATTTTTGTCGTTTTGTCTCTCTCCTTTTTCATTTTCCCTTGTTGAGTTTCGATCCTGCACGGGGAAATTAAGCCCGCTGCAGATCTTTCAGTTCTAACCACTCGACTATCGAGTTCTGACAAAATTTAATAAAATTTCAATGATAACTCAATCTCAACTGTACACTTTCGACAGTGCAGTTGAGACACTGTACAATTTCGATGTGTACAGTGTAATAAGAACTTCGGATGAGCGATAGAGAGAGGACGGCACAGCAAAGAAAAGAAACAAAAGGAAACAACGAAACAAAAGGAAACAAAGGAAAAGAAGAGGGGCAAAGAACCAAGCAAAGAAACCACAGCCAAAAAAGAGGACGCAAACGCGTCCGCGAGCGAAATACCCACGCCCCCCCTTTTTTTTTCTCGTTCGGTAGAGCCCCAGAGGCAAATTGACTGGCCTAGCCAGTCCCTCTCAGAATTCTACGGAAACTGTTGAAAATAGGAACTGAGACCGTCGAGAAATTATTAGAGGCATCCCTTCCACGTAAGCCAAACGGCACCCCGGACATGTACTACAGTGCTTAGCTGTTACTCTACCACCCGGAATCGAGTCCCATCGGTATAGGCTAACCATACGTTAATAGTAAGAACCCAGAACCGTCGAACTCCCTGCTGGACTACTGGAGACACAGGGACAGGAGAAACTGGCAATTGAGGCCGAGTCGAGCCTAAGGACGAAACGTTGTGAAGGATCTGATAGGGACGGTAGGCAAGATTCGTAGGATTAAGAACGCTCGCCGGACAGAGTTCTCATGCCGCTGCCTATCATGTTAGTACCTCACCTGTAGCAACCTGATTTTAATATCCGCCGGTTGACGCTATAGGTGATTTGTTATCGGTAACTATGTAATGACATGTTCTCGAAATGATTTTGTTGTGCATACACTCGCCCGTGCCAGCACTGTTACCCTATGTTTAGGTTCGTACCCCGATTCATGTTCCTTCTCTAACGAAGTCAGTCGGTAACTTTGGTGGCCGTATTAGTGCATCGTCTGCATTGGCCGTACTGAGGCTGCTCTAAGAAGAATTTTTCCCTTCCCCGCATAACGCCGCCCATCGTTCGAAGCGAATTCAGAAGCACGCCAGAACACGTAACCCGAGCGATAGCTGACTTAGTTGACGTTCAACGTTGAACAACTCGGGTACAGATTTTGGTCCGGTATTTCCGGGAACGCGTTCGCTCGCGCCGCCTCGCTCCCCGACTGGACGCGGACAAGGGAATGAACGGGTACGACGAGGTCAATCGTTACCGTTTAATATTATGCTCTATTTGCATGTCTTCGTTTTAATGCTGTACTATACTTTTGAATTAAAATGTTGAAAATTATTTACGGTGTCCCGTGTTGCTTATATCCAGCGTAGTAGGGACGTTCAATTGGACGGGCCGACCCTTCGTGCCACGGCTTGCGGAGGGAAATACCCCAAGCCCTGACACGAGCGGTCCGCCACCATTATTGGCCTGCTAGAGTGATGGTATTGCAGCGAGAATGGTCCTACGGAGCACTTATGAATTTTACTGACTTAATAGTCACACTCGCACGAAAGATAAAATTTACTAGAAAACAGTATCTGTGGATATTTACACAGTCAGGATATTAAGTGATAAACTAGGTAATCCGACGTTAAACATCTCAGGGCTCGTCGGAACCCTGTGGGGGCCATATGGCTACAACGGATTAAGTGTTCCGCTGAGGATAAAACTAGGTGAGACTCAAACTTCAAATAGTAAAGCTAAATTATCACGCATTTCACTTCAAATCACGCTAGATAAAACAACTTCCATTCGACTAGGACAGGGAATATTGGTTTGACATCATGACCTGTGAGCAGGTTTCGGTGTCAACCTCCCTGGGGGACCTCAGTGATCATACCAAAATACTAGACACGTGCGCAACCAATCGGGCGGGGTCCGAACACACCCCGTGAAGCGCGCCTGCGGCCTGCTAAGCTCCGTAACTTCTTGGGTCTGACCAAGGAACGTGGTTAATATTCAAAACTTAGGGTCCGCCCTTGAGGTTATGATAGCCGGGGTCGTACGGGCATGGTGTTAGGAAGTTGCGCCATGCAGCTGCGTCACCGTTATTACATATTGACGTTCGTTGCTGTGCATGTATTATTATACAGTAGTTACTATGTTGTTATAGGTATTTATTATATAGTTGTTACTCTTAGGTTTAGCACATGTAATTCCACACATTAATTAATTTGCGTACAAATACAAATTCGTTCTGCTAAGTTTTGTTCAACCTACACGCAAACAACTCACTTATGTTCTAATAATATAGAACTCATACCCAAATTGTCGTAGGTATTTTTTCACTAAGATATTACACAAAAACAAAGTTATTCGCACCAATATGTGCGCAGAATTAGAAATATAGATATTAGGTTGTCAAAAAATTTGCCAAACCATTTTACCTCGCAACAGTGTAGGAAATTTTCATTATATAGAGTAAGCGCACTTTTTAAGGATAGCTATGATATTAAAAGTATCAATTAAGCAACCAGCAATAATTTAGTAACATAGCTTTTATATAGTATTACGTAGGACAACAAAAAAATAAGTGCTTATTCATATGGTGAATTATTTATTGTGCGAAATTTTATATAAATTTCAATGCTTGTTGTTGAAATATGACTGTTTGAAGACATTATTTATTCCTTAAATGGTTGAATTTCCTCATGTAGTGAACCCTATAACGACAATTAAGGAACCTATCTTTTTTATTTTCTTTTTTCAAGCTTTTCTTTTCTGTTTTTCTTTACTTTAGCCTGTTAAGTGTATTTATCGCACCTTATTTTTTTTTTTTTAAAAAGATATAAAAAATTTTGATTTCTAACAGCTAGCTGAGTCGGTAAAGCCGTTACTGCGAAATAACGCCTGTATTCTGAATGCGGCTATATATTGAAAACAACTGCCGGTTTGGGCTAAATATATTCTAGAGAACAATTCAGAAAATCTACAACTTAATTTATCAAAATTCTATAAGCATGGTTTTGACTGCAAAGTGATTGACTAAATGCTTGTTTAACACCAATTCTTTGTGAAACAGCTCAAGCAATTTAGTTGCCTTAGCTGAAGAAACTACTATGACGCCAGTCAAAGCATTTGCTGATATCTTGCGACGGTGTTTCAACTTCGTAGGTCACGTTCTAAACAACAGTACACTTTGTAGTGCAATCTCGCTTAGCTTGCTTTTATATCTTATGGATTCGTTCACTTGAATATGTAGCTTGTTGGAGTCTTACGCAGCTCAATAACTCTAACCTTAGTGGGAGCGGTTAATCCGCCAAAAACAGATTAAATTTTAAAACATCTTTGCCGGCGGCAGTACATTCAGAATATTCCTTTGATAGTCAGGTGCGAAGCAGCAGCCGACATAAATATGTGAGCAGCCACTGCATTTTTAAGTATCTGCTGTGAACTATTAGTCTTGTTAGCTCTAATTGGAGGGCTATAAAATGGGCATTGGTGATGTATGCTAGACCAATATGTATTACCAGCACTTTATTTGAAGTCATAACATAGAACACGGCTAAAGTTTAGTGCCCGAAGTATACACCAAATTACACATTATGTGACATTATGCAAAGGTTTGAGTTTTAATCTGTTTCAAGTTGTTTGCGGACGACATTCCCAGGCATCTTGACTCAACCCGTCACTACGGCAAAAGTTCCCTCATGATTGTAAGAAACACGCCACAATTCATGCAAGAAATAATTAATAAACCAGTACAATATCTGTCGATGACAACTTTCGCGCATAGTGTCACACATTTGATACAGCGTACACTGTAATGATCGCTAACCGAGTCGGTAAGTGTGTTTTTGTATTCTCTCGCTTTGCAAAGTTCCTTAAGGAGCTAAGCAACAGGTATTAAACAGCATAGTGGGTAGCGAACACTCACAGCCAAATCATCTAGGTTCAATCGCAACTGCAACGAAAGATAACACAAAATTGTACGAAATACACATTAATTCATCGTGTGTAATCATAGAAATCGCCGCGAAATCTGTATCAGTATATAGATGGCTGCAAGAAGAACGATATTTATTTAATAGAACGTTTTTCTAATGCGACGCATACGCTATAAAGAAACCAGCAAGTGGAAGTTTTGTGTTCCAATAATGAACAGCATAGCAGTGTATGGTATGCGCCACATACATGTACACTACTTATAATGTGATAAATAGTGTATGAGACATCATCAATTATTCAGTAGGATGTTTGCGATACCATACAATGTACAAATTCAAAGCCTGGTGAAAACTGTTATTGCAGGGGCATGGGAGACAGTATGGGTTAATGCGTAATCGATTTATCACATTATCAAGTAGCTCGGCATAACGCTTTTTCAAAATTAATTTGCGGTCTCTTAGAAATTTATAAAAATTCGATGATGTCTCGCACCATATGAAAAAGGTAATGGTGTCAACGGCACCATAAAAAATAGAAAATATAGGTCTTCTAATTCATCGCCTCGAGAACATCCACTGGTCAAAGGCAGATTGCTCCGTGATGACTCTTTAAATCACTATAGCCAACAAAATGTATTTTGTGTTTAATGGGTCCGAATATTGGAATATCATAGAACTTGAATATCTAATATGAAACAGGTTTTGTTCTAATGTTTATATTTGAAATTTGGTACGCTTAAAACCCACCGCCGGCATCTTGTCTATTTTTGCCGATCCATTGTGGATTACATAGTGCTGTATGATAATTCATATATGTTTCAGCCATTAAAAATAGTAAATAAGTTGTTTTTATTTAAAATAAACAGCTATTTCTTCAATGACTGCCGTGTTTCCTAAATGGTGCCATTTGCTCCTTAATACACAAATTTACAAAAACATTTTGATACCCATTATATTTTTAAGTAATTCTTTAAATATGAAAGTATGTTAAAAAAGAAAAGCGACACAATGCAGTTCGTGTATAAGGATGCCAATGATATATAATATTCTGGCTAACATGTGGTCATATCAGTGTACGTTTCTGTGAACTTTTGAAAAAATTAAACGTGAATGTGCAATTTTTTAAAAAATGAATGGTGCCAATATTTAGCTGCATAAAAAGCTAGCCAAATATTTTTTGTAAACTGAAAGCGTACAGAGTTAGCAATTGGTTATATGAAGCGGGGTATAAAGCTTTATCTTTAAAGTAACTCAATTCCTTGTTAAAGCATGCTGAAATGAGTCGTCCCTTTAAGAGTTTAAACAGTGCGCTTACTCCATAAGCAGTAATTGACAAAATTTTCTTGGAACTTTCATAATTTAGGTCTGACTGACGCAGCTTTATCTCTAAGTGGATGAGTTTAAAGGCTCACGGGTGTTGGTACAGGATTTCCATACATAAGCTCTTAGTAAAATTTGTATTAAGCAATCTTTTATCAGACAAAAATTTCTGTATTTCCTTTGTTATTAGACTGATTTGATTGAAATCGGTGCAATGACAATGCCGAAGCCCGTGATACCACTGCAAAAGCTGCTCATATAGGGAATAAAATGATGATTTCAGAGAAAAACTATTTAAATTAAGCTAATACAAGATGAAAGGTGCTGGACCTATACATCTATAATTTTCACAGTGCGCGAATTATTATTAGTATACGTATTTTATGTTAGGGTGAATAAAATTTGGCTCAGTTCTTCTCAGGGAATATAACCTTAGATTAGATATCTATATCGATGATCTTGTCCAAATAAGCTAATTCTATGGTTACACTAGATCTCTCTCTATGTATAAAACAAAATATATATTATTTTAGAATCTATGACTGTTACAGCTGCGCTAGGTATTGCCGGACCGTTTCAGAATGCTTAAAATGCACTAGCCGTCTGCAGGCTAGAATCAAGTTTCAAGAGAACTTAAGTCTGATCAAAATTGTCCATCGCAAACTTTTTTCAAACGAACCTAACGGTGTTTCATACGGTGTCTGCCGTATTATTCTTTTGAATAAAGACCAATCGCACACTGAAAGAATCGATGTGACAGTCAATAAAGCCTATAATCACGTGCAAATCGGGTTTTATGGGTAGGTTAGTAGTATTGGGATCGTATGCAGGCTTTTAATGCATGTCCTCGATGACAGTAATGATACACCAAAAATAGCTATAGTTCCACGCTATAATACTATGCCATACGTAGCGCAGCAAAAATAATGTATTTGGGTTGAATTTCAAGTAGTCATGTTGCTGACAGTGCTGTTGGGAAACTTGAGCTCACAGTACTGTCCTTATATAGATGTAACATGTTTTAGTAGTAGCAAATATTTGTGTTCATGTGCGATGCATTTTAATTCAATTTATCTTCGTTGGTGTAAAATTTAATATGTAGGAACTTGTAACCTGTTACTGTTTTAATTGATGGCGCAACAAGTTTTGTTCCGTGTTGTCCCATTTCTGACTATCACGAATGGACACAATGTACGGTTTTAAGTAATATAATACCAAGTCCATCTGTGATGCTGCGGAAACTTTGAGATAGTAATGCGTGTGCGTTAACTTATTGTGTTATGATTAATAAAATAATATTAGAAGCTGAGTAGGAATTCTGTAACTTTACTAAAAGCATAATGATTGGCAGGCTACGGATGTACATTTTCAAGAAGTGTGCGTTACTTGTATTGCAAATTGGGTATAGTGTAATTCTCTCCAGTTGATCTTTAAGTATATACAGACTTTCAGGTTTGGCTATTTTCGAAGTTAGTGTATCATTCATACATCTGCAGAGCAAAGAAAGAATAACCCTTTCTTCGAAATGTGCTCTAGATGGCGTAAGCTGCTGTCATATACGATTTCCCTAGATCTGACACCATAGTCTCTGTAGCAATCACTGCGTCTATTGTTAGCCCGAAAATTCAAAACAAATGCAACTTTTATCATTTCTACGACAAACGTTATATCATCAATTTCCTGTATCATATTAAACTAAAATTAAAAAAAAACGTTTCCGATTATTGGTACTCGCGAACGATGTGTAGGAATAGTGTCACTCGCACCCACAACTATAAGCTTATGATGGAAAGATTCCGTGCAAATATTGTGGGACACAATTTCGCATTACTTACAATAGGCTTTTGAAATACTTATCGAATTATATAAACGGCTGTACCCTAGTTCGTGCCGCTAGTCCTGATAAATTTAAAGAACTTTTAGATAGTAAAGAACTGAGTTGTTTTCTTCGTTTTGGCGCAAATTCTTGATCACATACAAGTGGCTTCAGTGTACTGTATATACTGTATTATATCGTTTAGATCTTATGCATGTATCCTGCTTAATGTTTATTATGTATTTAAGTAAATTTTTTGGTTGATTGATTTATTTACCTGAAAGTACCGATCAAGCCAAGAGTTTCCATTGCTCACACTGCTGGCTTTCCTCCAGTTCGACCATGGTCATCAACCATTTTTAGCGAATTCAGCTCGAAATGTAATAAATACTGCGATCCTTGCCGTATCTGACTCGTTTCAACAGTACTAATTGAACCATTCAGCTCGTGGAAAGATATTCCACAATGTCCTATTCATCATCCCAAGACATAGCAATCTAGCTCACGGTCATAATTTTAGCTTGATGGTTAATAATTTATAAATATTACAGTTCTAGTTATATTTATATCTATATATTTACATAAGAAAATAGGCTTTTGTAAATAAACCCATGGCTACCTCTCCTGCGGTGTATTGTCGTCGGTCTAGCTCAATTTCTGTCGCCTTTGATAAATGTATGGACGGATAAAATATCAGTTTTTGGGTGAACAAAATGTATTTAAATGCCTCGAGCATTTTATGCGGAGTTGGCATATAAAGTTCATAAACGAGAATATTATGATTTAATGCAGCAAGAATTATACACATAATGCACATTCATCAGATAATATATACAATATACACACGTATTAAATATCGGTTTTGTACCCTACAAAAGTCAGAAAAAATGGCTATTTTTTACTATTTTCTTTACTATACATTTTACGTAGCCTAAAGTTAATTGGAAAAACAGCTGAATTCCAGTTATATATACTAATTCATGCTGTATTTTCATTATATTTTTTTGTTTTCCGATGTGTTTACCATGCTGTATTTATAAGCAACGTTTTGTTTGGTCACAGTTTACCAAATGGCGATATTCACGCCTCATTAAGACTTGAACTTTGTGCAAAAAATTACCATGACCCACAGCAGCTATGAAGTTGAAAGCCTGCTAAGTTAGAACTGCAACATTAGTGTTATTTTTGTTGGTTGGTTAGTTAAACACAAAAAATGTCAACGTATTATGTTCTTCCATATATAGTATCCAAAATTTAGCAGTAAAGGATCGGGCCATTTTTATACTATTCATACTATAGTAGAAAACTAATAAAAATCGTCAATTTAGACAACTTGTTTCTTAAGCCTGATGGAAAGAACCCTTTGCCAGTCATAGGGTGTTTACAATTTCACCGGATTTGGTCGTCCCTTGTCAGAACATTTGTTTTAGAATCGAGCGTATCTGTTTTTTTGACAGTATGCACCACTATCTCGCATTCCAGTACTAATGCTCGTTGCATCTTAAAAGTCAATTTTTAGGGGTCGTATATCAGTATCAGTATCATATATAAATCACATCAATACGTGTATTTCCAAAACTTCCGAATATATGATATCAATTAGGCATCGCTGATATGAAGAATGAATATACCAGGCTACGTTGCACCACATAGCGCTATAAAGTCGAAAGGCATATAATGATTTGCTAGGTAAACACATATTTCAATAATTAAGTACCTGTAACAACTATCGGTCGGTTTTGAGAACATCGGATTAAACGAACTATTCAGTGTTTAGTTGCTAGAATTATTTCATCGCACAATTTAACAAGACAGATCTACTCTAATCTCATTCTTAAATACTAACCTGTGGTGTTGCGCTAGATAAATATGTATTAAATAGTGAATAAATATATATAATGTATTAATTTGTTTAATAGCATACTGCACAATTACTGGTCAAGGCTAAAATCCTTCCCATCCTTATAAATCTGAAAATTTGATGAATTTACAGAAAGCACTAATATTGCTTAAATAACTCTACTTAGTTGCAACAATATTTGGCTTAGCAGTTGTTTTGTCAATACCTATAATTCAATATTTCTACATCAAATTCTAATAACAATAACGAAGCAATTAGGCAACAGTCGCGCAAATTACAGAAGCTGAAACAAGTGTTATTATAATTCAAAATTTGAACTAAAACTTCAGGAACCAAACACACAACAGAATTTTATTGGACCGCTCTTGCAGATAAATAATCCAGTACAAGATAGTCAAAAAAGTCTTGATTCAGTTGTAATAATCATAACAAGAACCAAAATGTAATTGATTGTGGTGGTCATACACGTTCATGGGGCGATAGTTATCAACTCTTCTCCAGACAAGTGGGAATTTCCTGGCAGGCGCCCCTATCCCTCTAACTATTTGGTAGCGGCGCATGATCCGAACGCATAGGCTTTTGTAAGCGCCTCACACCCACCTCTATCCCCGCTGGGAGGCCGAAGGTCATGGAACCGCAACACCCTTGCGGCCTCGGACCTCGAGCAGGTATAATGTTGATATTGCCGTACTGAGATTCGGGCAAATCTTTAACCGCACATCTGATGTTGAACATAATACTCGTTTGATCTTTTTATTTTCTTTATAACCAACTGACGGCGTGACATATTTATAGCTATCGACCACGGAAATAGGGGCATAGCATAATCTCTGCATAGCTACACACTTCTACTGTACATCTTCGCCCGACAAATTTGGCAAATTGGGTTAGAATTTAATAATCTGTGTGTATAACTGCTAATGATGAAAGTTTATAGTTTAGAGTACAATTGCTTAAAGGCGGCTTTTAAGAAGATGTTCCAGATCAACCGCTGAAATGAAAATAAATATGTTCCTTGAGTGATTTTGACTGAAGGATTAAAAACCTTTGTGCAAAATAATTTAATGGCTTGTTATAATAGCCCTACCCGCGCTTTTCATGATATGGTTATTATAGAATAGATATTTAGAGCAGCAATGGCTATTCCCAACTATCACTGCGACTTTAGCGCACTAAATGCAAGGAAAATACAAGATTTTGTACCAAATCCACAGCTTTGTAGAAAGGAAAGGATATATTATTTAGCCGCAAAGACATAGTTCTCGGGTTGTGCCTGTTATTACTTTTAACTATGTCCGAGCTATTAAGGGGCGTTGACGGGACCAATTTAATTCTATTCTGAATTATGTCTTGTGGCCGCTAGTATATTGACAATTTTATTGCATACGTAGGTGTTAAGATCTAATTCTTTTTTGATTTTGTTTTTTGCTTTTTCAAGTATCGTTAACGTTCGATTTTCACGGCACTCAGTTATTTGCAGACCGATGCGCGTTCGGTGAGCATAGCTCAGTTCGTAGAGTGTCAAAGACATCGAAAGCCAGGCCCCAGCTCAACTTTTCAGTGACTGCTTTTCACATTCTTCGACCCCGAAAACCTACCTTAAGGCGTAGGCCTAAATAGAAATATTTTACCTAACCAGCATCATACGTTGCTGCTATTGCAGTTCATCATACGCTATACGCAGTGCAACCTGCCGTCTTCACGACTCCGTGCTGGAACTTTGTTATGAATGACAAGCTAATCGCTATTCTAACGGATGATTCAATCTTTAAAATTGCCAGAAAAATTACATCTTAAGAGATTTAAATAATTCAAATAATTATTAAAAAATTCTTATTCAAATAATAAATTTGGATGTGTAAAAGACTAATTAACGTTACTCGGTGGTATAGTGATTATGTAAAGTGTGCAGTTACTATTGTAGATAAGTAAGCAAGTCGTACCGTGGAATACAATTGTGTATATCTGAATTACCAACATTCTTTGCCGTTATGAAAATTTCCTCATTCGACTACAACCCGCTGTCCTACTGGGCTAGCAGTGGAATACTACCCAGGCCAGTGAATTAACTTTACACAATCGCAACACAAAATTATAGAAAAGCCATATTGCACTATCGCCACAGAGAAAAGCAAACACAATTGTTTAACCATATATATTTAATTTAATATATTTATCGTTACAATTTATTTCACTTGTAATATCTGTTTCCTATTGTCAAAATTCTTCGAACTTGACAAATGGTCATTCATTGCGCCAACCCTCAGCCATGTGCCCTGCAATGCACTAAATATATTTATATGCTACGAATAAACTGGTATCATAAGCATTATGTAACCCAATCGGATTCAATCGATAAAATTTTGTTCTTGTTCATTTGGAGAATGGCATCAAATACATTAGTGTGTCAGGATAATTTTCAGATTATACAATATTCGCACAAGCTTAAATAAGTAAGCCTATGCTGTTATAGTGGGCCTTGGATTTTGGATATTCAATAAATTAACTGTCAAGACGCATGATGTTCTCGTCTAGTTTATAAAATATAATCTAGAATCGTCAAGATAAAACTTTCGTGTGTCGATTATTTTGGCTGTTATTTCAACACATATCATCCTCAGTATCAGATGTATGTTCTGTTCTCAATATATGTTGTATTCCTTCATTGTATATATACATATATATAAGCCTTTGCGGTTCTAATAGTAAAACATATTTCCTAACACACTTCAAACTCTTCGGCCACCCGACACACCCACTGACCAAATGAACCCTTAACCCGTTCGCGGTAACAATATTCGATCTACCTATCATGGTTTAGCCATTGGTCACACCTCAGTAAGCAACGGGACTTAATTTTATGTTTTTAAAAGGCATCAGTACAACTTTAATATCAATCGAAATCTTAAAATCTAAATCTTTTTGTTGTTAATATGAGAATTACCGATTATCATATAGCATTTAACAATAGTAGTAACTGTGCCTAACATACAGTTGGCACATTTATCAATGGCAATCAATTCTAGGTGAAGCGGCGAACGCTTTTGAAATTCTTTGTCACTTCATTCCAAATAGTTATTCCAATGCCGGGAAATTAAGCCACGCAATGCTTCTCCCATATTATTTTTCAACAAGTTATACTCTGATTTACTGCATTGTCGATAATTTAAGTCGAACACTGCTGCGACTACTTTCATATTCAAGTTTAACTTGAAGGCGCCAGGAACAAGTATTTAAGTCATACACTGCGGCGTTGCTTTCTCAAACAATTATCAACGCGAAACCAGGATTTAATCGGCTAATTGGGTGGCATAATCCCCTACGCGTACATAGTATCTATACATATATGTGTATGATGGCTATTCGGCTATACATAATACTATTCTCGCATGCGATAGCAGAATCTAATACTTAGAATATATATATATATATATGTATAGGATTTATTAGATCAGATGATATATGAATAATATATATCTTGCACGTCGCTACACTCGGTAATGTACAGCATCCATGGGTTAGCTGATTGTATACTGGCTCTGATTCGGTGTTGTCTGTTTTCGTTACAAGGCGCTCCCATTGGTTGAATTCATATTAGCATATTCATATGGCTCGCTGATTTAATATCTTCACCCGTGCAGTGATTGGCCGACTGCTATTCGCGTTGTAATGATGCTGTTTCGTCATGGCACTTGTCACTTTGTATTACGCAGTTTTTTGAGTTTTTTCGCTGTTTGTATCAAGGCGTTCCAACATGTTACTCTATTTAGCCAATTGGCTCGTTCGCTGCAATTATTTTACTAATGATTGTCAAACGATAATTCATCTGGTCAAGTCATCACCGACAAATCAACGGAACGCTATTTCGTTTAAACGTGTCTTATTTATACGCCATTAAGGTCAATGTGTAGTTTGTTTTCGCATTGTTTGACTGTGCGGCAGTGATCACACAAAACTAATAATCACTGCTACCGAAACGTCAATTTGCTAGTTGGAAGACCATCACAAAAAATCCTAGCCGTTTCAAGCGGGTCCATGGTCATGGTGTTGTGGTTAGCATGTCTGCTGCGCACGCGGAAGGAACGGTGTTCGATTCCCGGTGGACCCATTCTTTAGCTTGAGCGGCATTTAACAAAAAAATAACTAACATAGCTTATATTTGGTGAGACGACGTGGTCCCCGTTCAGATCAGTCTATGCAAAGAGTAACGAGCTCAAACATGCCTGGTTCGCAGCTGGCCGCGGTGGGTCACACACAAAACTAATAGTCACTGCTAGCGAAACGCCAGTTCGAGAATATCATCACAACATACTAACCGTTTCAAGCAGGTCCAGCGCGTAGTGGTTATCACGTCTGCTCCGCACGCGGAAGGTCCGGTGTTCCATCCCGGTGGAACCCATTCTTTAGCTTGAGCGGCAATTAACAAAAAATAACTAACATGGCTTATAGTTATGTATTGTGATTGTGTGTGAACCTGTTGGGCCAAAATCACAATCACAGCACGTGGAAAGTGCCTTTTTCTTCTTTAAATATTTAAATACGCCATGATAGCGATTGAAATATTCTAGACCTAACTTGTGTGGAAATGCAGGGAGACAGGCTTTATGTCTAGGGCTTAATCAAAATTTCCCAGGAAAGTTGGCTGACTGCACTCAGCTCATTTATATATCCTCCAGTCAGCTCGACAAACAGGATTTGCAAAGAAGCTGAACGAAGTTCATTCAGTCTTGATCAAGACTTCGTCCAGGTTGGTGATTCGAATTTCTCGCTCTCGTTTAACTACTGACTGTTAGTTAAATATATTGAGTTTTTATGAATATTTCTATTACAATTTCCGATAACCCATTGACTTCCGCTTTGGTATTTCGATAACACTTATACAGTACAACGATGTGGACTGTGATAATGGCTAGCTTAAGGCTTCAATGCCTTACAGCCTCGTCATCGTAAGCCTACCCTAAAAGAAGTAACAATAGCTTTATGGGAGAGTCAGGTCTACTGACTATTTGGTGACAGATACATCATGGATTTCTTGCGAACATATGGGGTTTGTTGATGGAGACTGTACGGACCGATTCCCGTTCTGGATGGAGACCTCTGGATGGACCGATTTCCGTTATTTTCTACCATCCGTTGTGAGAGCGTGTGTTCCCTAAGGTTGCTCCATTGCCGAAAGCAGCGGCGTTATCACTTTCCTTAGGGTGAGTAAGGTTAACGGCGTCTACTTTAGTGTGATGGCATCTCGCCTAGGGGTACTGGTAACGCTCGTGCGCTGGAAAAATATTCCACTTCGGGAAATTGGCACATGCTTCCCAACGGTTCCTTAGTCAAAATTCAGGGGTCCTTCCCTACGTTGCTATTGTGCCTTGCCTAAGCTGTTACCTTTGTGAGGTAACCGACTCTACCTTAATCTATTTCATGGCGAACAATCGTGGCTACAGTTGAGCAGGTAAAACTTATTCGAAACTTACAAAATTCTAGGACGAAAAATTAATACAAAATTTAAAAACATTTCAAGTATAAACCTGGTAATAAAATTCAAAATTTGGCAATTTATTCTTTAAAACTTTTTCATGTATTTTGCTCTAGACAGAACCCGGAGCTTGTTTACTCTTCTTGCCTTGCCAGTATGCTCGTAGAAACTCTAGCTATTGTTTCCTTAAACCACTGTCGTTGTATTATGACGCAGAGTCGTTGATCTGTAGACGAAATCCCGCTACATTGTTAATTGTTTGAGAAATAATTACCCGTGAACTTATTTAAGGAAATCGCTGTGAGAAGGATAGCTTCGGAGTTGTCTATGAAAGCCTCGTCGAAATAAACATACCTAGGAAAAACACATCAAGCGGCTTCGTAGACGTATAGACTCGAAGTGCACGTTTTTCTAACCAAGTTTGAGTTTTGGAGACTTTAGACCACATTACGGTATTAATTACGTGGTAGTGAAATAAACCCCAATGCTATGCAATTATAAATTCAGGAACCCACATTATACATACTTGTCGTAAATTGAGCTTTTTTATATTGTTAAATTCCATAAACATGCCTTCTAAAATTGCGTTATAAAACTTGCTCATAAACTTCTTTCGTGTAAATAAAATTTGTTTTACTTCAAAATCTTTGTTATGGTTTAGGGCCCATAGCAATATGGTATATATAGCAATATAGCAATATGGCTCTACAAGAGCACCTATGTGTTTTAGCGAAAGTAATTTAAAATCCTAAACGCGTCATCCAAAGTACTTATAATGCCGCAGCCCTTGCGGATCATCCTCGTCCGGCCTTCTAGCTTTAGACGCCAACAGCTGTAAATTAATATCAAAGCAGATTATTGGCTTAACATCTGCTCGTGCCCGATCATAAGTAAGTGTGACAGCTAACCGTATCTAAGCTTAAGAAACTTGCTTGTTTTCTAAATGCTATGATACCATTTAGTTCTTTTCGCTTCGCTCCCCTATAGGTTTTTGCTTACCAGTACTATGGGTGTCATGATGTCGCATCGCTTTGGAGCTTTAAATCGAAACACTTCTGATAAAATTTTAGGTTTACACCAATATATAAATCAAAACCCCTAAGTCTAGTCAGATAAAGTTAGTTCAAGCAATACCCTTCTTTTATTTACTAGGTTGTGTAGCCTTATCCGGCATAGCTTACGGGATATGACCATGTACTTCCTTCGTTACTTCTAACCTACATTTCTCCATGTTAATTTTTATTTTCAACAAGAATGGCTTGCTTAACCTTACCCCAGCGTCGCTTATATTAGCTCTAAGCCTTGTCAGACACTTACCCGTAGCTTTGCTTGTTTAATCACAAATCTTAAAACCTCATATCTTAAATGTGTTATGCCTGGTTACTCATAAGTTTTAAAATTCGCTCAAAATTGTCGGAATTTTAAGTCCTATAACAATATTGCCTCTGCCCGAGTCGCAAACATATCTATCTCATGAAATCGCGCAACCTTGTGTAAATGCCACCCTACCCCTGGTAGACCGGTACATCTATTGGTGGCGCCCCTCCCTTCTTCATTTGAACTCGCAACCGGCTTCTTGTATCGAACTCACACTAAAACCTTATTGTTCCCACTTTATGTTGGTCTTTACCCATCCTCACCCACACCGAGCCACCATGTGATGGTCAACTTTTGAGCTGAAGGGCAACCCAAAAGCTCACAACAGGTTCTCGCTCGTAACAACTATACTTGGCACATCCTTTGCTGCAGATGAAGTACAGTGCAACAAATGTGATTTACACCAATGCTAATATATTTTTCTAACAATAATTTCTTTACTGTGGACATTTTTGTGTTTTTTGGATAGCCATTATATATTGTTCATGAATTGTTGCAGCAGTTATTCTTGATAACTACTGAATTCAATGCATTTTCCCGATTACTTCTCTTAACATCTCACGTTCAACTAAGCAACCATCATGTATTTGACCATTCGCATAATAATAGTCTCAAACTGTGCAGCTTAAAGCATATATGTGTATAAAGTTAAATGTCAAATTGTCGTCTAGCTTGAAGTTTTTTAGCTACACATACATCGATTGTGGTTATTAATATTCAATACCGCACAGTTGGGCATCATTTTATTCTATAATTTATTCATCGCCAAAAGCTTTCACAAAAGGACCACTGAAAACTCGAGTTTTTAAGTTCTTCTCACGATTTATGACACTAAGTAGCAAACGTGTTTATTCAGTATCCGCCCTGCATAGACAACAAATATCACCAGGAGTTATAGTAGCCTTTAATATTAGATCTTTCGAGTATAAAAAACGATTGTATTTCCTGACAAATTTTTAAATACCCATCACTGCAGTGGCTATATAAACCGGCGAAATGCGCTAGTGGGACTTTACATTAAGCACATTAGGCGGAAATTGCCTCAGAACTTGTGTAGGTAAATTATCATCTGTGTCTATATTTCCATTTTATTTACAACATATTTTGATACTTAAATCAAACCGTGCACGAAACTGCTCTTCGTAAATTATCATCTCTGTCTATATTTCCATTTTATTTACAACATATTTTGATACTTAAATCAAACCCTTCACGAAACTGCTCTTCGTAAATTATCATCTCTGTCTATATTTCCATTTTCTTTACAACATATTTTGATACTTAAATCAAACCCTTCCCTAAACTGCTCTTCGTAAATTATCATCTCTGTCTATATTTCCATTTTATTTACAACATATTTTGATACTTAAATCAAACCCTTCACGAAACTGCTCTTCAACAGTACTTACAAATTTTGCCCAATGTAGCTATTTTATGTTATCCATGTTTGTTTTAGGCAAATAATAGTCACTTGGTGAAATCGAACCAGTATTTAAAAATAAAGATGATGTTTTGGCAGAAATCAGACATCTACAAGCGTTGTTTACCAGTGCTTAGCAATAAATTGATAGTTCTCACCTCAAAGTCGACATGCATGCGCAATTTTCAATAGTCAGCGCTGTTAAATTCTATTTGAAAGTCATTTCAGCAATTTTTTCGGAGTTCAAACGCATCAGTTAACATTGTTACATTCGCCAGAAGGAAAATAATAAACAAACAATGCTGTCTGAAAGATCAGTCAATATAAAGACCACTTTCCACATTTGTCGTTGGCATTGCAAACAGCAATTACAATAAATCACGGCATTTGTGTAGTTTTTACATGTAGTTAACTATCTTGTTAAAATGTGCTAAATTACAACACATTAAATGTCGTTAACGTAAGACATATTCATTAAACTGCATGGACCGATTTCGTTCAAATTTGGATGTTATAGGAAACGCAATAGCCTATCTATGTATGGGATATCTAAATAGGTTGCTCTGGTAACAAGATATGGAATCAGACATTGGGAATGTAAGCGAAAAATGGATATTTTGAAATTTTGTTAGACATCTTTGATGCATTGGAGCGTAATGTTTAGTGGAAGAACAGCTTAGGCTTAGTGTCAGGCTTAGGTTTAGTCTTAGGCTTAGGCTTAGTCTCACGCTCAGGCTTTGTCTTAGGGTTATGCTTAGTCTCAGGCTTAGTCTTAGTCTCAGGCTTAGGCATAGTCTCAGGCTTAGTCTCACGCTTAGGCATGGTCTCAGGCTTAGTCTCAGCCTAAGCCTTAGATTTAATATTTTTTCAGATATTATATTTGAAATATGGCTACCCGCGGTAGACCAAAAAATAGATGTAATATTATTGCACCATATAATGTTATCGAGCAACCATGAAATTCGAAAGTTAAATGTAAAATTTGTTGACGTTTGCCGAATAACGACAAGTTATGATGGTATATACTATTGAATACTTGGCTTAACTGGGGTTAATTATTAATATTTATATATGTGACTTTGGGAACCCTCGCTATCTGGCTAAGAGGGGTGACATGGTGCGTCAGGACAACTTAGAATGGGTGTGTTCCGACAGTAAAAACTGTCGAAATAAATATTCAATTCGTATTAATTCTTTCTTTTTTAATCAAAAACTGCTTCTTGATAAAATTCTTCTGATTATGGTCGGCTTCGTCAAAACCTTAAAGAGCGGTTTCATTGTGTATGAAGTTGGCGTTCGCAGCACACGGTATGTGATTGATACAATTAATGTCGGGACATCCAAAATATTGACGGGATATGGGGTCGGCCAAAGATGTTTTCTCGAGACCGCAGGGGCGTTCCGGATGAATTGTTCGAAAGATATCTGGCTGAATTTGTATGGCCTAAAACAGTTTGTTGCTCATCCATTTGGGACCATGGTTCATCAAATCTTCAAGATGAATCCGGTTTAAGATATAATATATAAGTGCAGTTTAGTTTGTTTATTTTTTAAATAATTCATCACTGTGTGGTTTAATTGAAAGAAAATTGGTGCCATTAGACATGTCTCGTCGAGCTGCGTTATATGGTGCATTATAGTTTGAAATTCGGAAAGAAAATTTTTTTCGAGTTTTTAATGTACCACTTTATTGCCGAGTCAAAAAATCGAAAAAAAAATTACTGAAAATGGTCATAATGAGAATCATTGAATCCATCTCGTCCAGTTGAGTCCAAATATTCCAAGACTTTTGTTGTAAGGCGATGCCCTGACCCCCTTCCTGCTTCGGGAGTGCCGTATATTCTACTACACTAAAACCTCTGTAACCCTGAACACATTGAGAACCCAAAAACCTAGTCAACCACAAACCCATCGAGAACAAGTGAAAATTCACGAAGTATTCGTGCCGTCTCTAGATATCCAAACCGTTTTATCCACGTACCGAAAACCCTATACATATAACATTTTGGATACCCTGTACGAAATACATAACCAAAATACTGAAGGGAGACTATATTCTGAAAATCGGGCTCATTGACAATAAACCCATTGTAAACCACTGAAAGGGCATAAAATAAACGTGTTATACTCTATATAAGCAAATCATTGCATTCATATATATATATTTATATATATGTAGAATATATTATATATATGTAGAAATATATTTATATAAATATTTAGAAATAAATAGAAATATATTAGAATATATATATGTAGAATATATTACCTGCACTCAATAGATAACCAAACAGATCAAAACGCACTATATTTTGCAAGTCACGGTTGTCGGCCGTAAAACCATTGAAACCACATGAAAAGTATAATGTAGTATAATTGGACTCAAGGTGGCAAAACCATCATATCCAGCGTGCTTCGTAATCTAACACGCAATCAGGGACCTGTAGGGGATGCAATAACATGCCGAAATTTGAACAATTTTTATTTCTTGCAAAGGGTTGATGAACCATATTTGCGTTCAAAGTAGCCAGAGAATGACCCTACAAAGTTGTAGATCCCAATGAGCTGATTCTGAAATAAAAATTTATCGAAATCCGTCCGTCCGAAAATAGGTTATGAGTGACAGCGACAGACAAAAAAAATTTTCACGATTTCCCCCTAGCACCTTATGTGGAAACTCTCGGTCGTTTCGCTCGCTCCGTTTCAATTAAATACATAAAATAAATAACATAAACAAATACATAAATAACAAAAAATGTATAAATTATATATATATACATGTGTGTGTGTGATATTAATGGAAAATCCGTTTGTCGCAAGATTATTATAAACCTTTCTTACTATATATACATCACTTCCGACAAAGAAAGGATAACACACACACTTTATTCACTGTGTCGTATTTTGCATACGCTGTTAACCTGTATGGTACCGTTTCAGTTTTGTATTAAAGTAATATTCAAATTGTGTAGAACAATTTCCAAGTAACGCCGAGATAAAGTATTAGTCTATCCAGCAATGTGGAACTATACTTTCAAGCACTCCGATTTCAGACAATCCTGTGAATCGCATCTGAGTAGAAAAATATGCTTTAAATCGTTTGTTTAGCAACCCGTCCTCGGATAAGATATTAGTTCGTTTGCTCATTAATTAGAACCGTTATATGCGTCCCGCATTTGCGTCTACTTAGAATGATAATCCACTATCCCACAGGCTGTGGCTATTACCTCAGTCTCGATATTTTACACATAATCCCAGATGGTGTGTGCATAAAAATTCACCGGTCTTAACATCTATTTTACTGTAGTGATGAGCTGTGCATGACCAAGAAATTTTGCATGAAACTGAAACATGCAACAAACTAAATTAGATTCAGCATTCTTAGATATTACAAGCGCAGCCTAGCTTAGCAACTTAGTTCTGTAATTATTTTATTTCGCAATGCTAGCATATTGATCAACAGCAAAATGTCATGAAATGTCATCAACGCCGTTGCCAAAAATGGTCAGGTTCATTTATAAATCGATATATGAACATGATTATTTATTTAGAACCCGTGCTTAATTTCATTACCGTCTACTGAATCACTGTTGGTTGTGGTATACAGGTCATTAGTTTTAGCTGGTAAAGGTCTTGTGCTTGCTTATCTCGGCTATCACTATTGATACATTTCCTGGCAATACAAGTCAATATCAGCATTTTATATGTATGTACATAATATTTGCACACTTACGTACATAAAATTATGTATTTATATATATACTATACAATATATATTTGTACATATATTATAATATATATGTTTGCAGAATAAAGATTATGCCAGAATGGTTGTGTGTTTATTGTTACTGATATGTACGCAGCCAACCGTATACGATATAACTGCAAACCTATTCGTGTGTGCATACATTGTTGTATACATGCAAATATGTACATAAATATACAGGTTCTGTTTTCTTTGTGTCCGCAGAGCAGTTCTTCGTGTGCCTTTCAGTTTGTGTAGCGTTGCGAAGTCATACTATTAATAATATAACAGCTTAATAATATGGTTGCGTGGTCATTGATCTATTTGCAGCTTGTTTTACGATGCTTGGTTTATTGCTTATCAATTTTTTTGAACAGAAACAAATCATGTTCAACTAAAAATTTAGTAGTAAAAATGCAGCTATTAAATAAACAACTACGACCGCAGTCTAAACATGTTATTGTGGGAAGAAATATCCTACTCATATATACGCGAAATGCGAAGTGTAGTTTTTGGTGAAATTCAAACTGCAGTTCCTAGTAAAGGAATTATGTAGCATGCGTTTCGTTGACGCTTCTGAAGGCGTGTTCACACGCTCAAACTTTTCGCTTAAATATTGATCAAAATTTGAGCTCAAATTTTGATCAAAGTTTGAAAGCATGTTTTTTGTATTTTTGGTTAGTTTGAATGTATGAACACTGTTCAAACTTTTCAAGGATAGCCCTGTAGCCAACCACCCACAAGATTCATTACTTGAAAAAGCTTGAGCTCAAATTTTGTTTTCAAAGTTTGAAATATCGCAATTTTTCGTTAAAAATTACCGTCAAATTTTGATCAAAATTTGATCAAATTTTGAGCTCAAATTTTTAGCTCAAAATTTGAGCAAAAAGTTTGATCGTGTGGACACGCCTTTACGAATGATTTTGTATAGAAGCGAATTATTCCATATACATTACACAAGACAGTGGTAAAGTAAGCTATTACTTCATAGATATATTTTAATAGTTATACATTTTGGCTTGTTCATACGGTGAAATAGTTATTGTGTAGTTACTTGTTGGGTAAATGTGTTTAGTATTTTTACCGCCAAATTGATAATTTGAAAATGCCGCATAATTTACCCGATTTTAAAAATTTCCCAAATTCTAGAATATAAAAAATCGAACTTATATAGAAATTAGCTTCCATCGTTTTACATTTAGTCGAAAATCTCTGTACTGTTGTGTCGTAACTATACAGATTTATGCTGCTAAATCCACAAAGTTTATGATAATTTTTTAAAGCAAAGCACTACTAAAATCGAGCTGAATTTTTTTAATTAGCAACCAAATTTGGCTGTTTTATAAAATCGAGCCTGTGACAATGCAGGGGAATCGTAACCCGGAAAATCTTCCAGGTCCCTGGTAACTAGTCAACCCGGGAACAACCCGCAGGCATAATAAACCGCCGTCCTCAGGCCACAGTGTGTGGTAGGGCCTCAAGTTTGCTGCACATGTGGCCTAGTGGATGAAAGGATCCCCGATGTGACGTTCCATTCGTTTAGTGAAGGCAGAAGAAGACCGTCCCCGTACACTCCCTAAGGCACAATTATGGCTCAAATCCCGATCGATGTGTGATTTGTGTGATGCCCAAAGCAGTGACCACTCATGCTACCCAGGAGGTAAGACGGCACCGGACAACCACGAGAGAGGGACATTCCATTTTCTCTCACATTCCAAGTCCCTTAGACTAATCCTCGCTGAACATACTACACGTCATCCACACTTTCGCCTTGACGAGACTATAGAACTTGCTTAGCATGAATGCGATCCGACGTAGTAAACTACGGAGCTAGACACACGTGGTTATGATTACTTTTGCTGATGGTATCATTGTTCGTTAAGCTTGATCATGTAAAACATTGCCCACCACCCAATCAAACTGCTCAAAGCAATCATGTTTGTCAGACGTACGAAAACTTTAATGACAAGACAGCATTATCCTAGCCTGTAGGCAGGCTTATTGGCTTGGATACATTCCCAGTCATTTAAAAATTTCAGTTAGTGGAAAATTGTCTAGACTGTAGCAGGTACACACTGTCACAACGAACCTATATAACGTCTTTCTCGGAACACTAAATTATTTCTCGAACAGTTTTCTGCAGCACAACAGGGCAACTGGAGGCTAACGGAGTGCAACTCCGCTAGAAGACTACAGCTAGCGGGCACGGTTCGGCGTATGGGCGGCTCCAACGCCACTTCTGACTTGCTCAATACGGCTGTACAGTCATTAATAAAACAGACGATACCTTGACTTCGGCCGATCCCGGAGGACCTAAGGCCAATCGCTTCAACACAAGAAACATCAAGCATTCGTTTACTGCAGGCATAGTAACAATGCAAAGCATCGCATAAAACATAAGTGAGTACACTGTGTAAGCATTGAAAGTTGAGTATCGACATGAACAGCGGGCTTGAAAGCACTTCCGTACAGTGAACACGGTGAGACCTTATGTTATTTACTATGAACTGATCACCTACGCTTGTGGACACGTGCAAAATATATGACTGCGAGCACACTTTTCGGGCGCGCTATACGACCAGTCACCAAAAGAGGCCGAAAATCACGGCACCTAAGGCCGAGATAACTATTGACCCGGGAGAACAGTTTGGATTCAAAATACAAAGTCTAAGACTCAAAGCTACTTTTCCCACACTTCGAACTATTCTACGGCATAAAATCCAAGCAGGTTTTTATGCCACACAAACTAAATGACAATAGACAGTGCAAAATAAGTGAGACTAACCACACACTACAATGACCACCGTCGAATAATTCAAAGTTAAAAGCGAGACTGAAGCTATATTACGAGTGAAAAGAAGACGCCGCTGATCGAGACCTGTTCTAATCAAAATCCAACTCCTCGAGTGGACCGTGTAGCCGGTTATTTTACTTTGCCTAATCAATCCAAACAGTAGCGTAAAAGAGTGATGGAGCTTGATTCGCTAAGAAAATTTTAACTTCAACTGTTTGTCGCGAACATTAACCAACAAAACGCCGATAACTCAGTTGCAGAGCTAAATCCACCCAACCCAAATGTAAAATCATTTAATGATAAAACTATAACTGAATGTGTCATGTGCCCAACTACACCATAAGTCTCGCAAAGACCTTGCAAGTTTAACTGATTAGAGATTATGGTCACTGATGCAATAAAAATATTGCTGGTTAAACAATTTAAAATAATGCTCACGAACCGCAAAGTAAAGTTTGTACCTGAAGAAAATAGTTGCCAAATTTTATATAGTTCTCGGCCATATACAATCACCGAAAATATATATTCCTGGGCCATAAATTACGTTAGTTAGAAAGGAAGGTTTCGTGAAAAAGCCCCTTGTCGCCTGGGATTGAATTTTGATTATAGCAGCCAAAAAGACGTTTTTATAGGACCCTAAGCCCAAAAATCTTGTGACAAAGAGACCGCGGGTGCGAAAACGATCCTGCGCACAACGCAAACCACATCATTTATATTACATGTACAACACAATCAAGCAAAGAATTATTAATCGACACACCAATATAGTATAAATTCGAAACAATTTAACATCCAGCTGTTCACAACCTATTTCTGGTCCCCAGACCTCTTATGGATATTAAGTATAAAACTGCCGTATCAGGACACGATGTAGTTCTCCGTGAGCGAAAAGATTTGTCTTGAAAATGGTTAGAGACGCTACCAAATTTGTTTAAATTTGTCTTGATTTAAATGTCACTTACCTCACGTCGCCTAGACATTTTACTAAATAAAAAGACTCGCGGGTGTTTACCCGGCGGCCTACGTTGAATCGCTGTCGAGACGAAGGTGGTTAAAGAATCCAACAACAAGCCAAGTGTGCAACACAATACAAAATGGCCTACCGGAGCCAGAATAAGCTGAAAAAAAGACGATCCCAAAGCCAGAAAAGCTGCCATTCGTACATCTGCTAGAAATTGCAAAATATCTTGCAAGATAAAAACTTTACAAGTCCCGCTTTCAGTATAACGATGCTGCATTATGCGGCGTTCACATTATAATGTCCCCGCTGTTTGGAACTTTTGACCCCCTGTGGTCGCGACCCTACCGTATAGACAGTCAGGGTGACACCCATACTGTAAATCAGATGCCGAGGGTGTATGACACATCCTTAGCTACTAAATTTTTTCTAGACAGTGTCGTACACACCCTTAGCTACCAATTTAGCGCGAATTAACTATAACGGACACCGTCTGTAGCGAATGCGCTTTATTAGTCAACTGTCCTGTAGAGTTTTTCCTAAATTCTCGACATTTGTATCTAGCCCATATGAACATTGCTCAAATAATTCCGAACAGTGTCAATAAAACTGCCAGAAGACACGGTGTGCCTGACACTGTCGGCAAGTGGTAATACGCGTAACTAGCTACCGTTGAAAAAATTTATTAAAAACATGGGGGTGTCTAAGACACCCTGTTGTCAACAGTGTGTCTGACACTGTGTGGGGTACATAGGTTCCAAACGTTGGGGTCATTATAACGTGAACGCAGCATTATAAATGCTAAAAATTGCTGCGATATCCAGAGTAAAACAAGTTGCATGATTTATCGTTACGTTATTAACAACAACATATGAAATTAATTGCCAGTTAAAAGTTAGATCCTATTCACCGCTCAACAACTATAAATTTCAGTTTACGATGCGATTTACGTTACAAAAGTTGAACAAAAACACGATGGAGAACCTGATAACGAGTTATTCAGTACTGCACCATACTATATTGAATAACAGTATAGAAACGCAAGACGGATACAAATGCAGGACGCAACAAAAGCAAAACGCGGAGCAACCCAAAAAAACACGCATAGCGAACTGTGGCTCCGGCTACAGAGAGTAAACCCCAAAATAATTTTATAGTTTCTGTCACAAACAGACCGGCTAGCCGCTAGGAACATGACAAAGCAAAGATGGTTTTACGCTCTCTAGGTCGGTATCGTGGTAATTCGTATCTAGAAGTGCTACACAGGCATTCCACCACTTCCATGGCACTAGCACAGAAAAATCGACAAACTGGCAAACACTTTTATGTTATAGGTCAGGTTCAGTATGAGTACCGACCGCAACTATTAACAATTTGATATCTTAAAAATAACAGTTACTGTCCGAGATGACAAGCGATATCTGTGCCGGGAAAGATTTCCTTTGGAGAACGATTAACTAAATGCCACCAGGTTGACCCGATGACTAGATGACTAGAGAAGTTTGTAAAAAAGAGCGCATGCAAGCAAGGACGCGGTTGCACAGAAAATTGCCACGCTTACACTATTAACAAAATACCAAAAAAATGAGAAATCAAGCAGGCACGCAACTGCTACTAATGTTACTTATGTAGCTTGAATGAAAACAAACAGTGAGCACACAGTTACTAATTAAAACTTTTTTGCAAAATTCCCTACTGATCCGTCAACGAAAATTCGTTACCGGGATTGAGGCAATAATTTTTTTATAGCTAAATCTAATTCGGTATAGTCTTAACCTTATGGATTTAATAATATACATATGATCAATAGAAAATATAAAGCTCTTCTTTTACCATTATCATGTGGTGAACGCGTTTTTGGCCTTCTTCCGCAACTGTATCATATGTTGTGATGGTGTAATAGACATGCCAATATTACCAACTTGCCCGCAAGTTTGTGCTATCTAAATTCAGTCTAACACTGAACTGTTTAGGAAAGGCTATTCGGGTTGTTGTGGAACCCCGTAAAGAGAAGGAATACAACCCAAGCCCAAACGAACACCGTATAACGAGCTCAAATAACAAAATGTTTCACATATACATACTCATAGTGAGGGGCATTATCTCCTGATGCTCGAAGCTCAATCGTTGGAGGCGTCCACGCACGCCGAAGAAAAAATAGAGAAAAATTGGTAGAAAATTTTTCAAAATTGGTGAAACATTGGCAAAAATCGTGGGAAAATGGCTGCATTTAGAAAAATTTTTGAGTCCCAGAAATTTTCGAAAATATACCTCCTACCCGCTGAGTTCTGATTACCTCTCCCCACTGGCCTAGCAGCTGATCCCCTGGGGAGGCCTAAGGCCTCCTCCCTCCCAAAATTACCATTATTGCCCCTGGGACTTCAAACCTGGTGCTGCTATGGTTATGCAATATATGCTGATGCAGTTAGAGCTGTATTGCGAACTGCATCTTAAATATTTAGTGGTAGTATTATTGCAATATTCGTTGTGATATAAATAATCTTAGAACGTTTTGGTCAAATTTCGCAAGGATGGAGATAATAAACGTATTCTAAGTATGGTAAATTCTAACGAACTGACTTATCGTAATTTCGTCCCAGGTAACTCTGATTGACAATACGTTGTATCGTTACACAAAAGCACTGTTTAGATCAGGGGGGTTCCGGAGGTCCCGAGTTAGGCTTAGTGCATGTCAAATATAAGGACCTAGGCTTAGGCTAAGGCTAACGCATGGCTTACTATATCAACAGCGACATGGCATTCATCCAAGGTTTTAAAATGCATTTCCATGTTTACGAGCATTGTATCAGCGCCTTATAACCTAAGTATACAGTCGTAACTATACCAAATAACTCTAAGTGTCATAAAGTAATAGACTTGATAACAACTTTAGTTATAAATTTTGATATGATCTATGATTTATTACTCGAACAATAGTCGAAATATTGATTAACCCTTATTTCCATCTTAAAATCAAGCGTATTATGTATAAAATTGAACAAACTTTTACTCCAATGACGGAATTTAACATGAATCGATTAGGTGTGAGTCTTATGTACTAGCCACTATGCTTTTTAGGAGCTGTTGCTCTGTTCCTTAAATACCTCGCAAAGAGAAAGAATAACAACGCGTGTAAAAAACACGCCGAATGACAAACAAAGCAATCAACTCGAGGCGCAATGTACACTGTGACAAGTATGTCAATTTAGGAACAAAAAGGTTAAGAATTTCCCCATTTCAGTTAAACTAGAGTCGAAGACGGGCGCAGGTAAGAGCAGCCCAGTGGAGACCGCCGTCCGCACCTTTCGAGCAAGCAGACCGCCGTATTGGTTTCGCCAATTTCCTACTAGAACTACGTTTGAGTAGTACTCTATGACGCAGGAGCTAATACAGATTGACCGGTCGATATGCTTATATCTCGATGGTAAGCGTTCCATACGTCATTTGAGCCCGCGCGGCAGCTTCATTCTGCAGGTTTATTATTCCGATTTTTCTTAAAGTCATGTTTTTTTTCGTGACTTAAAGTCATAAGATATACAACATTCTAGTTTCTAATCGTCATGCTAGCAGTTTATGAGGACTGCACAGGTTGTTCTGCAATAAAATGTTGAATTTGTGAATATTTGTGGCCTACTTTATTGTGCTTTCCAAATGCAGCACTACTAATGACGTCCCTGTGGCATTGAAAACCTTACGAAATGGTTTCACAAAAGTGTTATAACTTGGCTTTTGAGAATCATTTAACTGTTTATTTAGCACAATGTTTAGCGATTCACTATAATAAAACCACGTTTATTACAGATTTTATGACACTGATAGAGTAAAATCGTGTATGAAGGAGACTGCATTTCGAAAATACATTAATATTCTCCTAGTAAGACTCGAAGTAAATTCCGACCCTTAATCCGTGTTCACATTGCGCCCGATCCGATGTGTTTCCATCAGGTTCAATTTTTGTTCACGTTGTATCCTTTCCGATCTGGCCGTATACAGCAGTATTTCATGCCTCCCGTCTCAGATATGTGTCACACAGTTAATGCCCAACAATATTGTCCTTATCAGGTTTTTTAGTCTGGAATGGAATCGTTTGTTCAAAGCTGGCGATTCATTGGCGCTAAAAAACTAGTTATATATTCAACTGCACATACAATACAGTGCAAATTCTCGGTGCAAATATTACATATTAATATGCGTCTGAACTTAAGATGAAATCATCCTATTTTGTAATATCCGTCGAATCCCTATTCACATGTAACAATTACCAAATGCTATTCAGGTCATTGCTATTCCTGAATTAGCGATTCCCCAACAGAAAATTACAGGATAGTAACTTTTATCAGCTTTGATTTAGGATTCGCCTTTCGTCGCGAACAAATTTAATGTAACTATAATGTCGTAAGCGAAACGGATCTTTACAGTGTCAGTTTCTTTTCGCGAACATAGGTTTTTGGTGAAATTCAAATTCGACGAAATACGTTCAGCAGCACATTTTACGTTCCTTAACAGTAAATTACTTGGGATCGGTCAACTTAAAACTGTCCACAGTACAAATTTATAAAAAATAACAAAATAGGATGATTAAACGTTATAATTTTACCACCTTTTGAACACTATATACCCCGCACTGCGTCAGGCGGTGTAACACTGCCTAGTTCACAGACTGCCGCCATGTTTACATGTTTGACATTCATAGTCACATACGGTAGAGTCCCCCCAAAGTGGCCCAAGTTCTAAAGGTGAGACATTAGGTGAGCATTAATGGTGGACCATTAATAAGGGCAGGTAAAGTTTGCTTTCCCATAACATTAGGACAACTTGTATAATACGCGGTGTAATGTGTGCTATAAATTGTTAGAGCGGAAATGGTTAAAATGTATCATACCCTAATTTCTCTTAAACACATAGTTTTATGTTTTCGTGCCGTAACAGCCATTAAATTAGTTTCCAGAGCACACCTTTCATGCTTGAAACTCGGCATGGGAATACCTCTTTATAGCGAGATATTCTATGTTCATTTTTATACAAACTAAGGTACCACGACAATTTTAAATTGTTGTGGCATATTTCTCTTAAAAGAATCGTCAATTAGCCTTAACAATAATTCAGCTTTTGACAGCCAAGCATGTTGTGGTTACAGCTAGTGTTTTGAATTAAAATAATTACAATCAATGATAAAATTGGTGTTATACCGCCTTGTTGGGTTATTATAAAAATATAATATAATGTTTATTCGACCATTGACTATGTAGGATTGCTAGTATAATTTCTTCAACGGCCGTTAAGCCTGTTATGCAATTCCAACCAAAATTCCGTAACTATTGCTTATCTGAGCTGCCCAGAATCGTTGACACTGAAATTGATGAACTACGATTGCCGATACGGGAGCTGCGAACCACTTCCTATATACTTTTGAAGCAGATTGCGCGATATTGGAACATCAAATTGACACTGTTTTCGAGCTATGAGCTCATGTGTAAGCCAAAGTTTAAAAATACCCCAAAAGGTCCAATCGCGTTCAATACATGTAAAACCTTCATTTTTGTCCTTTATGCCAGATTCGGATTATGGTGTTCCAACCATTTAGAATGTACATCTCCTGCAATGCCGACTATGCCATCCAATTGTTAAGACTCATATCACTGCCTTATGACAAAACCTAAAGACTTCAGTCACAGAAATCATGACTGGTTCAGTTTGGCACTGACTCACGGTCAATTGTGACTCCGTTTTATTATTAATTAAACCTCTCTCTTCGGATCCTCATTTTCTGAAAACATGATATCTGCAAAACAACGAAAAAGAAAATCTGGAAACTTCGTTATTGCCAAAGAACAGTTTGTATAATGAAGGAAAGAAAACGAAATATCATGTTAATGCCAGTTTACCCGTTAAATTTTAAAACATATCCGTTTATTTATAGTTAAGCAACAATGAATGGCTTAAATGTTACATAAATATTTGAGCAACTGTAACCATTTGCAGCGGGGCATTATAACATCAGTAAAAGGAACATATTAGTGATGCGTGGCCGGGAAGATCGGGAAGGCAGCATCCCTCGACGTAGACTTAGTATAAGGCTCATATCCGGATCTGAGCTTAGGCTAAGGCTCAGGCTTAGTATACAGATAACGGCATTATTATAAATATTTATATCGTGGTTGTGAATTATGTAATATTCATATAGCCATAGATGACTGGTTTATTTTGCGTCAGTTTTCGTACATTATCATGATCGTTTGAGATTTCCCAAATTAAAAATTAGCCTTTATCAGGACCATTTAAATTTTTGCCAATGTCAACGCTCTTTGAGTTGATTATTATTTTAAAACTTTTAATTGTACATGTTACGTATGTTTATCGGTAGAATTAACTGCCGAAATCCAATAAAATAATAATGCAAGCAATTAAGATAAAACACAACTTTAAATATCAATACTTTCGATTCAGCTGTCCAAGGTCTATTATCAACAAGATTTGGCTTAATGATTTGGCTCAAGCACTTTTGTAAAAATGAGAGTTCTTTTCTTTTGGTTTGTTTAGTTTAAAAGTTTAGTTGCTTTCAAATAACAATAATAATAGACTTTGTTGTGCACAAAACAGATTTAAAATCAGTCCGGATTTCATTGAATGAATTTGCAAAACTAATCTATTATTATTCCCATTTAATATAAAGAATCTCTGTTTTCAATAATCAAAGTTTTGAGAGAATGAGTTTTAAAATAAATATTGGATTGAGTTTTGCTTAACAAGCTTTTCGTGACCTAAAAAAGCATCGACCAACCAGTTTCTTGATGACTGCCTGACTAAACAGGCAAACGCAATTGAACTTGGCTTAAAACTTTGTAATTATTTGAATTTTAGCGTTCATGATTTTCATTGACGTATGCATGATACAAGTTCATATTAAAGCAATATATACGAAACTAGTCTAAGCCTTAGGGAGGTAAATGGTTTCACCGGGTTGGAGTTGTGCGGCAGGGACGGGATGAGTTTTGCAAATGTTGAAATTGTTTATAGCTTGCTAAAATTTGCATAGTAATTTTTTGTCTACGCCTTAGGGATGTAGATGGTTTTACCGGGTTGGAGATGTGCGGCAGGGTCGGGTTGAGTTTTGCAAATGTGGAAATTGTTTATAGCTTGCTAAAATTTGCATAGTAATTTTTTGTCTACGCCTTAGGGATGTAGATGGTTTTACCGGGTTGGAGATGTGCGGCAGGGACGGGTTGAGTTTTGCAAATGTGGAAATTGTTTATAGCTTGCTAAAATTTGCATAGTAATTTTTTGTCTACGCCTTAGGGATGTAGATGGTTTTACCGGGTTAGAGATGTGCGGCAGGGACGAATTGAGTTTTGCAAATGTGGAAATTGTTTATAGCTTGCTAAAATTTGCATAGTAATTTTTTGTCTAAGCCTTAGGGATGTAGATGGTTTTACCGGGTTGGAGATGTGCGGCAGGGACGGGTTGAGTTTTGCAAATGTGGAAATTGTTTATAGCTTGCTAAAATTTGCATAGTAATTTTTTGTCTACGCCTTAGGGATGTAGATGGTTTTACCGGGTTGGAGATGTGCGGCAGGGACGAGTTGAGTTTTGCAAATGTGGAAATTGTTTATAGCTTGCTAAAATTTGCATAGTAATACGCCTTAGGGATGTAGATGGTTTTACCGGGTTGGAGATGTGCGGCAGGGACGAGTTGAGTTTTGCAAATGTGGAAATTGTTTATAGCTTGCTAAAATTTGCATAGTAATTTTTTCTCTACGCCTTAGGGATGTAGATGGTTTTACCGGGTTGGAGATGTGCGGCAGGGACGGGTTGAGTTTTGCAAATGTGGAAATTGTTTATAGCTTGCTAAAATTTGCATAGTAATTTTTTGTCTACGCCTTAGGGATGTAGATGATTTCACCGGGTTGGAGTTGTGCGGCAGGGACGGGTTGAGTTTTGCAAATGTGGAAATTGTTTATAGCTTGCTAAAATTTGCATAGTAATTTTTTGTCTACGCCTTAGGGATGTAGATGGTTTTACCGGGTTGGAGATGTGCGGCAGGGACGGGTTGAGTTTTGCAAATGTGGAAATTGTTTATAGCTTGCTAAAATTTGCATAGTAATTTTTTGTCTACGCCTTAGGGATGTAGATGGTTTTACCGGGTTGGAGATGTGCGGCGGGGACGAGTTGAGTTTTGCAAATGTGGAAATTGTTTATAGCTTGCTAAAATTTGCATAGTAATTTTTTGTCTAAGCCTTAGGGATGTAGATGGTTTTACCGGGTTGGAGATGTACGGCAGGGACGGGTTGAGTTTTGCAAATGTGGAAATTGTTTATAGCTTGCTAAAATTTGCATAGTAATTTTTTGTCTACGCCTTAGGGATGTAGATGGTTTTACCGGGTTGGAGATGTGCGGCAGGATCGGCGTGAGTTTTGCAAATGTGAAAATTGTTTATAGCTTGCTAAAATTTGCATAGTAATTTTTTGTCTAAGCCTTAGGGATGTAGATGGTTTTACCGGGTTGGAGATGTGCGGCAGGGTCGGGTTGAGTTTTGTAAATGTGGAAATTGTTTATAGCTTGCTAAAATTTGCATAGTAATTTTTTGTCTAAGCCTTAGGGATGTAGATGGTTTTACCGGGTTGGAGATGTGCGGCAGGATCGGCGTGAGTTTTGCAAATGTGAAAATTGTTTATAACTTGCTAAAATTTTGCATAGTAATTTTTTGTCTAAGCCTTAGGGATGTAGATGGTTTCACCGGGTTGCAGATGTGCGGCAATGTCGGCTTGAGTTTTGCAAATATGGAAATTGTTTATAGCTTGCTAAAATTTGCATAGTAACTTTTTGTGTAAGCCTTAGGGATGTAGATGGTTTTACCGGGTTGGAGATGTGCGGCAGGATCGGCTTGAGTTTTGCAAATGTGAAAATTGTTTATAACTTACTAAAATTTGCATAGTAATTTTTTGTCTAAGCCTTAGGGATGTAGATAGTTTCACCGGGTTGCAGATGTGCGGCAGGGTCGGCTTGAGTTTTGCAAATGTGGAAATTGTTTATAACTTGCTAAAATTCGCATAGTAATTTTTTCATAGTTGCTAAAAGTTTCAAATTTTCCGAACCTACATACTCGTACCATGTAGAATTTATGTATTTAAATCATAATATACTTTCAAAATTTGACGGTGTGTATTAATGTTGCCGTTCCTTGGTTCAATGTACACAAGAGTTGGAAGCATGGCAGTAAATTCTGCCTTGACCCCCCCATAGCAAACGGCTACCAAAATAATACAAACTGAACTAGGGATAGCTGAGATAATTACGCATATCTATTAGTAGTTTTGTCAAAAATAATATTTACAAGCAAAACTGATTATGGTTCCAAACATTTACTAGATTAAGAAAGCAACTTAAGTCTACAAAACACCTATCATTCCGAATTGCGTATTGGTTTTAACCTGAGTACAGCAGTTCTAAATGTTCTCGATGTATTCGGGGTAACAGCATGGAACCAGGAGAATCACTCGGCCTAGTAAATAATTCCAACCAAAACTTTCGATTACTGTAATTTTTAATACAACAGAATTTTGATTATTTATAATTCGACTAGTCCTCACAGCCATCCTGTGGTATAGTACACTAACACCAATCCTAACCGTTAAAGCTATTATACTCATCTTTAGTTTATGTGGAGCACAACAGCTATCGGAAATAGTTGAATATGGTATATATGTTCAGTTGCTTCAAAATACTAACAAGCCCAGCTCTATGAGCAATTTTACGGTTCAACAACGTCTACGCTTTCAGTATGCTCTTCATTACGTTAATGTCGCCATTAATAAACTTTCACTTGCCCATGCATTACTAGAACGCGCTCGAATCTGGCGTGTCGTTCTCCGCTCTGTAATTCACAGTGGAGCTAAATTTCTTTGTCCCGCCCATCAGGGCGCAGCGAAACGCCGCCCGAAGACCCATCTAACCCTATTGTACACTCAATCGGCGATATTACGGGCATATGAAATCGTAACAATATATGAGTAGTGTACATAGTACCGTTTGACGTGGTTATTTATAAGTTCTTAATCCTGTAACTCATGTAGATGCTTCAGACCGAGTTAATATAAACGATGTAGTACGTTTTACTCTGTTCATGACGTACCGTGCGGTTGACTGCGAGTAGTGATTCGCTTACGTTATGAAAAGCCTTAACGATCCAAGAAACAGCGACAGCATAGCCCAGTGACTAGACTCGAACGCAAACGGGTCGGGTTAGAGTCGGCACTCCGGCAGGCAACAGTTTATTGAACGCTAGCTGACATGTAGACTAATTCACTGAGCGAAAAGGGCTGTGATATTTTGCAAAACATTAACAGAATTGAAAAACTATGTTAAAATGTATTTTTCAGTTAAAAATAGTTTAAATCTATTTGCAATACAAAAGAATCCGTTCTGTTGCAGCTGAATCGTTAATTTGACGCATTCATAGCAAATTAGCTGTTGTTTTTGTAAACATCTGACTATGAAATGTTATCGCCATCATTCTTCTTTTTGAAATTTCATCTTGCCGTTTTTAGTTGACCGTTTGATCTGTCGTAGAAGATCAAGAACAAATTCAAAAGGGTTTAGGATTATTAATGATCAAGGTGAAAAATATTAAAAATATTTTGTTGCTTTGTCTATAAACGTAGTCTGCGCTACAACTTTCCGTACATCACAAATAAATTTTTCACTATTAATCTATTAACATCCATTAGTTAAAAATACCAAATTTGGTTTATGAGAATGAGCCGTAAACCAAGTTTGAACTAAAGCCTCGACAAAAATTCGTGAAATATTAAGCGAACCAAAAACTTTCAAAAAATATTGAAAGCTATATTAGCTTCGTATATTTTAGTAATTTGAAAACATAACAAATGTATAAAAATTTTTAAGTTGGAGGGAGTACGGAATCAGCAAATATTGTTGTATGCATTGCAGGAGCCCAATATATTTTGCTACGCTAAACATTAAGAAATTTTTGAAATTGGAGGGAGTACGGAATCAGCAAATATTGTGTATGCATTGCAGGAGCCCAATATATTTTGCTACACTAAACATTAAGAAATTTTTTAAGTTGGAGGGAGTACGGAATCAGCAAATATTGTGTATGCATTGCAGGAGCCCAATATATTTTGCTACGCTAAACATTAAGAAATTTTTTAAGTTGGAGGGAGTACGTAATCAGCAAATATTGTGTATGCGTTGCAGGAGCCCAATATATTTTGCTACGCTAAACGTTAAGAAATTTTTTAAGTTGGAGGGAGTACGGAATCAGCAAATATTGTGTATGCATTGCAGGAGCCCAATATATTTTGCTACGCTAAACATTAAGAAATTTTTGGAAATAGGAAACATGGAAAATGTTGGCAAATCCGGGAAAAAGTAAAATACTTAAAAAATGAGTGGGCTATTAATAGCTAACGCGGCTTTAATCATTAAAAAGCTATATGTCAAATCATTTTGTCAAATAGATTTAGCTAAAATTAGTTTCAACATTTTGACTATTGCTGCATTTGTCAAAGTGAATTATTCATTACACAATACTGATCAAAACACGCAGTAGAGTTGTAATTAATTATTCCAGTAAAAACAGCCATTCTGTTTATGAACCTAAATCGCTTCTTTTTCGTGATCCTGTTAATTAGTACCCATATTTCAATTCCGCAGAGGAAAGGGTTTTTATTGACAGCTTTTTCTTAGTATTCGACGTGTTTTTAAAATATTCAAGCTACAAGAATCCTTGCAGTCAGTTGATAAGCCGCAAGAGACATAGCAAAAAAGAACCACTGGTTGTCAAACTCCCTGTGCAAAGGGACTGATTATATTAACATCAGTTACATTATTCTGACGTTTAATAGCATGACACTACGTTACATGTTTCTCAGTGTTATATTTTCAGCTATATGCCCGTTGTGGTGTCTTTAATAACCTTAATACCTCAACCTAAGCTAAGGTCCTAGTGCTAAGCCTAAGGCTAAGTCGCGGTATGCAGCTGCGGCACCTAGGACTCGTCGCACTAACCTCCTCTTTTATCGATATAGTGCTACGCCCCGAGGCTTTGCTTATCCTGAAATTTTTATACCATTATAACATGTTTACAGCTTGTCAGAGCTATTTCTGAGCTGTTCAAAGCTATTTTGCTTGATAATGCTAATCTACAAGTTGTTACTTCAGTTGGCATTAAATTGTGTAGATCCTTCATATTTTGAGCCATTTGTTGAAAAAAGAGTATGCATTGTAAGCGAATTTAGGCAATAAAAATGACTCATATTTTCGAATATACATTGCAGTTGACATTCCGCGATTTGATACTCATCAATTTTTTATGGAATTAGCAATGTATCATTTAGCACAACATATCAAACAAACGATTAATTTATCGCGGTGTCATGGGGTGACATTGAATTAGCAATTTAAGGCGGCTTCAGGACAATATATGCTTTGGATGAATATTTGAATATATTGAAT
Source organism: Trileptium ribeirensis (assembly GCA_030248225.1). Classification (NCBI taxonomy): domain Eukaryota; kingdom Metazoa; phylum Nematoda; class Enoplea; order Enoplida; family Thoracostomopsidae; genus Trileptium; species Trileptium ribeirensis. Next base: position 61,576 of record JASANE010005039.1, on the reverse strand, counting down.
TGCACATTGTACCGAATAAATATTTGTTTAAAAGGTGTTATATAGAAATACTAATCTAAAATATTGCCTAGGTTCTGCAAAATACCAACTGTATGTCGCCTTAAACTGGACACAATATTCACCTCCAAAATATTTTGCAAGCAACGATTTGTAGCAACGTACAACGGTAGCGTTTTTTCGATTATACTCCTCTTCCCACTCCACAAAATGTCAATATTGAAGTTACTGCGGGATTTTTTAAATTTTCAGCGCTACAAATCATTGCAACCTTAACCTTAGTCGTTCACTCATGAAGCGGTTCAGCTGATGTTTGCATCATTCGACTCAGGTCGGACGAATTACATATAAAATTATACATTTATCGAGAATAAATTTTCTGGATTTTTTTGTACCAAGGGATAGGTAACCAAAATATCGCAAAAAAGGTCGTAAATCTAACCGAAGTGATATGTTCTTAACCAAAACAGCGAATGAAGCTGAGTCTAATGGTACAAAAATTGCGCTGTAACTTCAAAATTGACCATTTTTGAGCTAGAGATATAACCGAAAACATCCGAACATCGCTCAGTTTGATAAACTCAAAAGGATTATTTTATGAAAAACGAAAGCCCGCAAGTACAACGGAAATGAATTGTCTGTTCGCTATTGCAATGCCGTTAGCGCAGGTCAAACCATTTGCGTAAGACCATGGACTTGCGCAAAACTTACGTCTATCGAAGGGTTTACATTTTCGTCTTTTTACGGTTTTTGTAACTGGCAGCTAGATTAAGATATGTGCTTAGTATGTTAAGAATATCATCGCATGCATTTCAGTTCCGACCCGAAATATTACTTTAGTCACTACCATAGTGAAGGCGTGGAGACTATAAGGAAACACATTACAGCTATATGCTTATGATAGAGATAAATTTTGTTTTTGCTTCACATAATCTACAGGTTTTTAACATTTGGGAACGTATATGACACAACCAGCAAAATCTTGGCATCAGTTTACTTTGTTAGATACATTGCATTCCTGGCTTTATGTAGTCAAAGCCATTGACGTGTTTATCAAAATATGACCTAATTATTAGCACACGGCATTTCGAATTCAGGTTTGCTCTCAATCATATTACAAGGATGATGAAAGCAATTCCTGTATTTTAAGAAGACAAATGTTTGTTGCGAATTATTTTTTCTCATGGGATTTATTTGATTTAACGTGTTTATCAAAATATGACCTAATTATTAGCACACGGCATTTCGAATTCAGGTTTGCTCTCAATCATATTACAAGGATGATGAAAGCAATTCCTGTATTTTAGGAAGACAAATGTTTGTTGCGAATTATTTTTTCTCATGGGATTTGTTTGATTTGACGTTATGTGCATAACTACATTATTGCCTATTTTGCTGATTTAAAATTTAATTTTAATCAACTTCATATTCAATTAATTCCTCAGGCATTTAATTAAGGTTAATATATTTAGCACACCACAAAATATATAGCAGCTACAATTCCATGCAAACATCAAGAGGCAACCGAATGACATTTTGTATCCATTTACAAGTAAGCAAAATGCGGAAGGCAAAATGTAAAGCTTTAAATATCATTGGATTGCTTAGTTTCTGCTTTGCATTATACGGATACTTTCGCGGTTTTTTAGTTGATCTCATAAGGCAACCCTTTAGACAATGTAGTCGTTATTACCATTTTAATAATAACTATTTCCGCATTCGGTTGTATAACCAGTTTACGGACAACGCAATTTTCTCATTAACTGCCTAAACTTTGCTAATATTCAGAAATTATATTATATGTCTTAGATTTATTTAACAACATTTTATACTCTTTCAATTGACAATTGATAGTACTTTACAGTAACTTTTTTCTCCTTTCCATTTGAGTAAATGTATTTACAGTTTAAAGCACATAATCCTATAAAAACGAAATACGACTGTAACTTTCAGGTTACATTTGTGTTTTCCAGTGCCTAGTTGAAGATATGAGTTTTAAAGCCGGACTATTTTACAAAAATGCGCAGCATTATCGTAGTATGCTCCTAGCAACAGTTTTAACATTTGCACTGCCGTTTATAGCTGACAGATGGTTTAAGTCGCATTACCTGAACCGACGCCAGAGAGGTGTATAGGGTGCTATATCACGTTACAAAATCCGTTAACAATATCCAGACATTTAGCTGTTACTGTCCTGTAGTCAAAATCTTAAATAATTGTGTGCTTCCATCGTTTTTGTCAGCTAATTCAGTTAAGCGCATACACTGATTTGAAAATTTTATAAAATTTTTGATATATATAATAATTTTGTTAGAAATGTTATTAAATTTCTGTTCTTGATTTTGAGTAGCAATTATTTTTACGATTTTGCACCATCCTTATGTTACGTGAACCTTTAATCGCCTATTACTATTTTGTTGCAACCATGAACACGATCAGCTGCATAACTGCGTAAACCAGCGTAGTATATGTTTGTGTAGTATTCATACCATCATGCCTTCAGTACCGCCCTTGAAATCAATATATACAGAAAGCAGTACCAATTTATATACACCTACTACAAACACGTCAAAGCAGGGGTTCAGGGTGCTACCCTCCTTAGACTTGGACACCAGATCCCCGAGGCTCTGGTCTAGTGCCCAGAAATTGTTTGCAAAATTTGGCAAAATGACGGGCGACGGAGGGGGGTTGGAGAGGGGAAGGTCGTCAGCTTTTTATCACCAATCTCTGAGGAGACCTCCACCCAAGGGCGTCTACCTATCTGACACAGAAGACCCTTTCACACCTCCCTAGCCCCTGACATGATCTCATCCTCGCCGACTCCGGCTACCCCTGAGACCTCGGAGTGGCAGCATGTATATATAATGTACTAGATTAACGTGCTTTTCGTAACACATTTTTGAATTTTTGAACCACAAAATTCCAAATCGTCAAACTACTGTTATGTATTTGAGAAACCACTCCTCAGAAATGGTTGTTAAATAAAGAAAATTTGAGCATTCAACGTTTACCAAGTGTCTTAATGATTGGTAGATGGTTAGAAATACCTATAAGGTTTATAACCATGCCAATGGTATTAAAAATGGTTAAATTCAATTTCTTGTTTAGCAAATAGTTCTATTTGGTTTAATATCTGTAAATTTTTATGGAAATTCAACCGTGGGCCGTCAATTGCGCCATATTACAATTGTATTGATATGTATGACATTAATTTAGTTTATATACTGCGTAGAAAAATATAAAATATATGAAACCTAAAATATATCTAGTAATCGTCATAAAATATATACTTTGTATCAAAATTAATATAATAAATTTATGAAATGAATGCGGCAATATTATGATGTTTTGGAATATTAAATTTTATACATTACCGTTTTTTGAATGATTCCTTTAATACTTTCAATGTCATAGCATTCTATGTCTTACGAAAACTGGCCTATGTGACCTTGACGGCCCGAACGTTATATCGTTAGAAAAAAGAGCGGCTTAGACCTGGGGTTCGGGGGCAGCATCACCTCGACTTAGCAATATTCTTGGTGCATGGCTAATATAGAGACCTTAGTATACGCTAAGGCTAGTGCTTAGGCTTAGCATATCGAGACCGGCATAGCATGCGTTGCATTTCCGCCCCTAAAAATCACATTCACTTGAACCGCACGATATACAAAATATTCCATACATGAACCAAGGTCCGAAGGGGGTGGCCGCGAGTTGGGGGAAGCCTTCGACCTTCAAGGTGGGAGTAACCCTGTGGGCTGGGGAGGTCGTTGGCGGAGAAGGGTCGGGGAGGGGGCGGTGCGGCATCTTCGGCGCGGGCTGTGGGTTCGGCGCCTGCGGCGCGGCCATCACGGGCGTGGGAGGTCGGACCCTCACGGCGTAACCCCCGACTTCCTTATGACTATGTATTAACATATTCGTCAAGTATATATGTTTTAATTATTAAACATATCTATCTATAGAAATTAGTCTATTAATCGCAAGAAAAATTCAGAATTTAGTTGTGCTAAATGATGTTTGTTCTAATATATGAAATTCATTGGATTTTATGCATAGCGTTTAGTGAATTTACTAAATTGCTTTTAGCACTTTAATCTCAATGGAACGTCATGTGAACAACTTAGGATTAGTATATAACAGCTTTAGACCATTATGTGATACAGCGAAAAATGAAGACTGTATTGGAAGGCTTATGGGCTTTATATGGTATTTTTTGTAAAATTGGTGGATGCAAATTTGCCTTATTTAAGCCTATAAATACATCTTATTTGTTATCAGTTGTCTGGTTTCAGTTATGTTCCATTTCTGCTTTTGTTACGACGAGGATTTGTAGCCTCGCGCATATAGCTGTTGTTCCTGGGATTATTTTTCACTGTTATGTCATCGTTTTATTTATACGTACCACAAGTATAATACCCTTCTAACCGCAGCCATAGGTATTATGCAATCGATTGGTAATATTTAACCGTTGTCATTTAAAAATGTTGTGTGGGTTTTTTATTTTAAAATTTTGTGTTGAGCTCAGCATGATTTAACAAAACCTATAGCATTTACAATATACACCTTGAGTACTATCAACGTGGAACGGCATTATAATTAATACAGAGAATTAGCTTCTTGGTTCCAATGGTTTCTCGGAACAATATACACCCTGAGTACTAGCCACTTGAAACCGTATTGTAATACGGAAAATTAGCCGCTCGGTTCAGTAGTTTCTTGGAACAATATACACTATGAGTGTTATCAACTTGGAACGGCATTATAATATAGAAAATTAGCTGCACAGTTCCATAGTTTCTTGGAACAATATACACCTTGAGTACCTTCAACTTGGAACGGTATTATAATACACAAAAATAGCTGCTCGGTTCTAATGGTTGCTTGGAACAATATACACCCTGAATACTATCTATTTGGAACGGCATTATAATACGGAAAAATTAGCTTTTCGGTCCCAATGGTTTCTTGGAACAATACACACCCTGAGTACTAGCCACTTGGAACGGTATTATAATACAGAAAAATAACTGCTCTGTTCTAATGGTTGCTTGGAACAATATACACCCTGAATACTATCAACTTGAAACGGTATTATAATACAAAAAAATTAGCTTTTCGGTCCCAATGGTTTCTTGGAACAATACACACCCTGAGTACTAGCCACTTGGAACGGTATTATAATACAAAAAATTAGCTGTTCGGTTAAAATGGTTTCTTCAAACAATATAGACCCCTAGTACTAGCCACTTGTTACGATATTGTAATACAGAAAATTAGCTGCTCGGTTCTAATGGTTTCTTGGAACATTATACACCATGAGTACTAGCCACTTGGAACTGTATTATAATACAGAAAAATAACTGCTCGGTTCTAATGGTTGCTTGGAACAATATACACCGTGAATACTATCAACTTGAAACGGTATTATATATAATACAAAAAATTAGCTGTTCAGTTCCAACTGTTTCTTGACTGTCACGTAATACACTTCGCGGTTTTTTTCTGCATTCGTACACTTGAATTGTACTCTTTTGGCAAGTGTGCTGGTTATCAGCCTCTCATTATAGTCTTAATTATCGTTAAACTCAGCCCTTTGCTGTAGGTATCTGTTATCAGCAACAGGACGTAATGGCACCAGTCCAGTTTAGGTTTTTCCCTACAATTATTGCCATTGTACTACTATAATTGGTAAAACAAAGCAGTTTTTACCTAATAATGTCATGCCTTATTAGCTACATATACTATATATTTTGTTATATTTGTACTAATATAAGCTGTCGCAATCTAGGATTATTAATATTTTCATCTCGTTTCTGAAATATCAATATATATATACATGTATAATATATAATATAGATAATCTTGGATACACATATATATAAGTGTACATACACATAATGACACAATCTATATGAAGTGCATACCATATAATTTGTATCGAATTACAATGCTTATATATTATTATATTTTTGTAGCCGCAGTTCTGCCGTTCTTTATTTTATTCCTTTTACGTGGCATGAAAGGCATTCTCATCGCGGTATCAAAGCGGTGTTGTCTCGCTCGAAAGACTGATTAGAGATTAGTTCTAATCAAACGTTGGCTTTATAGCACATAAATATATATATTTAGTTTGCTGAAAGATCTTATGGAGGCGATGAGTGCCGCTCATATAATATGTAATAACATTTGGCATTTGTATATGACGGTGTGACGCCTTTTGCGCTAAATATTATGCGCAGGTTACAGTAACATTATGAAGATTTGTAGTGAAAGTACAGGGGATTTGTTTTGCACGTATTGTTAATGGTTATGATTAGGCATTCCATGGCGATATTTCTGAAGTTTTGTTTAACTAGTAGATTTTGAAGATTTTGGGTAACTAAGAAGGCTACTTTATTTTTCACGTATAGTAAATTCTTATGATTAGGCATTCCGTGGCAGTATTTGTGAAGTTTTATTTAACGAGCAGGTTTTGAGGATTTTGGCTAACTAAAAACGTTACTTTAGTTTTCTTTTGTACCATGGCCATCGCTTTTAAATTAACTGTAGCGTTATGATAATTGAATCATAATAAGCGGTATAAATGTCATTACGTTTTAATAACTTTTCAAACATTAGCCGTTGTGATCTTGAAGGCTGACGTAGCAATATAACTTGATTAAGCGGAGAATAATATTTTTAAATATTTTACAATATTTCATTACATTTTATTTACAAATAACAAGGACTAATCCGTGCCAAATAGAAGCCGCTTATATATTCAACCCGAAAGTTCGTTGTAAACGTCTTTTCACGCCTTTTGTTGCTGTAAATAGTCCTTGAAAAAAGGGAATTAATTTTAGTTAATCTCTGTATAGGATCTTAAGCGTGGCCGAAAGTACAATGCAGTAACAACACTTTAGGCAACTGGGGACTGAACCGTCTGTACTCACAAACGCTCGTGTATGCCTATAGCCTTTACACTGCTCTCCAAAAGTTTATCACTTACACAAATGAGTTACAAACTATATTTAAATTTTATAATTAAACTACCAATTTGCCATGAATTTTATATAAATGAGAAAATTATTTGCATCATGATAGCGTTTATTTCAACCTTCGCATAAATTTGAACCAATGTAAACTTTCTTAACCAATTTACATTTGTTGCTATTTGTGGCAATTTTAGGATAGCGAAAAAAATTACTTCAAAGACTGGAAATATGTACTACAGCCTATTGCTAAATTTGCTGCTCATAACTGTTACTTTTCTCGGCCATACAAAGGGGAAGTGTTGTGAACAGACATACGGAGAATAAATAGGGCTACCGCTATCGGAACAACGCTGCCAGAACCTTTTACTCTGACCCTTTATAATTATCGAAGGGTTACTGTATTGCGATGTGGAAAATGATTATCATACGAAACATAGTATATACTTGTAGCTTCAGTAAAACTCGTTATAACTATTGTCACTACAAAGTATTATAATACGGCTGTAACAATTGCCGTTTTAGAATAAAGCAAATAAGGAAGTAATTATGTTAACCTTACTGCAATACTATAAGTAATTGTAATTTTAAATATCTGCAGACTGTTTTTATTTAGCTGTTATAGACGAAGTTTGAAAAAAAACGCAGAGTATGGTGAAAATGGTTTTGACGAACAAGGCTGATAATTGAGGTTGCTTTCTCTGTTAGCAATCACAGCCTTTTAGCAGTATTATATATACATATGTACTATATGTATACATGTGTATTATGATTATGAATTCTGTGCATAAGCTTATTAGTACGCAGGCTCTTCTGCAGAATTGAAAATGTTTGAAATGTTCACAGTACACAATTTAAGTTCCGTTAATCAGGTGATGTCTTTGCTATCTTACAAATTGCTTTTTCCGCTATACACCGCCGCGTAATGCATCATTTACAATTTATTTCATGTGTTCAAATGGGCTAGCTACTATGTCACACATACAGTCCAGCTTGACTATTAAAATTTTGAATAGCCTAGCTAAGCTATGCATTTGTCATCGAGTGTCGAGCCGGAGTGTGCTTTTGTCACGAAACGTTCAGCTGAGCCCTATACCTAAACCAGTGTTTATTTAGTCCGCGAACATTATGTTTTATTATACGTATCTAAATAATGACCCAAAAGCGTCATACAGCTTAAAACGTTAATTGTATATATTAAAACAAATATATAACTTAGAATTAATGTGAAAATACTTATAGAATAAAATGCTGTTACACTAAGCACAATACTAAATAAGCTAAGCTATAGTTCACCCGTACTATTTGAGTTGGACGCGTAACATAATTTGGCTCTGGCGCACGCATCTTATCGTAAATGATGCATAAAATTCATAGAATTATTTTGATCTCGTACGTGAATGCAATCAGCACAGTATATACTCTATCACTTTTCGGAACATGTATTTATGCAGAAACTAATGGAACATGTACCAACGATAATGATTAAAATTCAACGTGTTTATTTGCTTCTGCAAAACCGATCGGCTTTGAGTTATCATGGTTTAAGACAAATCGTTTTAACTTGGCTTGCTCATAAAGAAGTTGTTTTAACTTGACGGTTCCTGAATGATTCTGGCTAAGTTAATTTGGCGGCAAAATGTCGTCTCGAATGTCTTAATATCTTTTACAGTGAAATCTCTTTTATGGTGAATTGCAGAAAATAGTTATACCTTAACATTTCAAAGATGGAAATTTAAGTTGGTTGTACGGCTGCTATTATTGTGAGTGAAAATATCAAATAGCAACCATGCTCTGGGGTTCACCAGAAACCTGATCCGAAACATTTTCAACGCTAAATTAATTTGAGCCAAGCCCGTTCAGGGTGATCGAGTTTAAATAACTTCTTCGTGAGCAAACCGATTAAAATCGACTTGTTTTAAATCGGAAATTTCAAGTCTTAAACCAAAACGACATTTAATTTCAACCATTTATTGGGCATATTTTGCAATAGTTTTCGTACAAAAAGTGCTTTTGTGCTGGGTAAACTCGGTTCGTATGGCCATTTAGGGTAGTATGGACAATTGGGTTTTAAACGCTAGCTACTAAGTCTGGGCGAAAACTACAGACATAAAATTGGTATTCTGCAGCCCACATCATGGTGAATATTGCTATATAATTTTTTCTGCGCATATTTCGTTTCATTGCAGCATAATTTCATTTCAATGTTTTGAAGTAGTTGACATTTTTACATCGAATTTAACCCTTAGAAATCAAAGTTTCGTCTGACCAAAAGTAAGTCTGTGTTGAGTCCATATATATAGTTCTTTTTGGTATCAATGTATTCACAGTTGTATGAAGATTTACGTGATAAAATTATCTAAGTGACTTAAAACTAATCTAAGTGATTTTAACGGTGAAATAAATAGATTTCAATGACCCGGAGTTGTGATGTTTTGATGTCCATACTATCCGAGAACGATATGCCCATACTACCCCCAAAGTGTCCGTACAAACCTGACACAGCGTCCATACTACCATGGTTGAGACTAGTTATAAAAGTGACTTAAGTCAAACATGTCCGTACAAGCCGAGTTTACTCTTCAGTATGCAAAGTATACTGACTATTGCGATGTTAGCTTTAGCCTTTGATATTTATTCTGACGTTTTCTGAACTTAACTATTTATCTGGGCTCACAATTTACAGCCAGATGCGCAGACCTGACAGGTTTATATACTTTCATGAAATTGTGTCATTTCATCATGTTAGTACAACAACAATATCAAACGGTTCAAATGCACAGGTTAATAAAATTAGTTCGCTCCTGCAGTTGTGCGACTGTTGGGGCAAGACTGACACGATTTTAAGTGTCGTGAATACTCCAGTGTCACGAGGACGTTATATTTGTACACACATCTTAGTCCGAATGCCGCATGATAGTTGTAGTATAGCCTAACGTTTGCTCAAATGTTTGAAACACAGTTAACATCAGTCAAATTAATGCGGTTGCGTCTGTTTGACAAACTTTATTTTTATTCTGGGCTCGTTTGGAATTGTATATAGGCTATGCACGACTCGTTTTTCGAATTTCGATGGAAAGCTAGTCTCGGCTCGTTTCGGTCAAAGAAGTTTACAAATGTTACCGCCTTTGGCAAAAGAAGAGTGGAAACGTCATTACTTAGCCCAAGAACATCCTTCAGAGCACGAACGGCGACAAAAACTTCGAGAATGGTATAGTATTCGTCATAAGTCTTTCTTTTATTTGAATTCAAAATGTTGAGAAATGGCTTTTATCATTCTGACAAAATGTAAAATAAAGCCGCAAAATAAAATAAATTGCTTTGTCGTGCAGTGCTACCCAGATGACTATTTCAGGTTTCCGAACAGGATGCCATCGTCATACAGGGGCGAAAGTGAAATGTAGACTATGACTTTCTCGATGTACTAAGGCTAACCCTTAGCCTTACCCTAACCTTAGGTTTTTGTTCAATTCGGAGTCATCGGCTGCTGCCTCGCGCCCACCGCACTAAGGTATTATAACATATCCATCCGTCAGTGTAGTGCAAATTGGAGTTTCCACATTGCGCAGTTTAAAAACTTAGAAGCATCTTGCAGGATTGTTACAGCAGCACGAATTTCTGGAGTACCCGAACATTGGCTGTCAGTTGGGTTACCATCCGTTGCTGAAGGAATGACCGTAAGATGTTTTGAACTATTTATGGAACTTTTTATAAAAGCAAAATACTGTTTTTTGTTTGACATAACAAACTCAAGAATGCTACAGAAAGTGGCGAAAATCTTAAGTTATATATCAAAGTTACATGTTTTTTATCAAATTTCAAGGACCTTGAGAAATATGTAAGACGAAATATTACAATACAATTTATATTTAAACCCGAAATGAGGGACATATCGAAATGGGCATACAGTTAAAGATCCCTTCCCGCCATCAGATTTTACAGTCAGGGTTTATTTTTTTGCATAACTGATTTGTCGACTTTTATAAAGATAGATAAAGTTAAAGGCAAAAACGTTAGGTTTTATACGCGTTCATAGTATTCGAAGCCACATTTTTGTCCAAATTTAGCTAATCAACTATACAATCTTTTACAAATGCGCACAATCTCCTACATTTTTAGCAGAAGTATAATATATAAGAAGATGTGTCAATAAGTTTTTGTCTTCATCGATATTTTGAAGTATAAATCATTTCTTTACTTGTGGGTGCAAATTTATGCAGGCATTGTTGAATATCTCTCAGAGTTTTAGATCTGATGCCCATCTTTCAAAATATGCAAGCAATGTTTTATAAACATACCGAAGTATAAGTCAGAGGCAGACGGAAAACGGCAGGACACCCCAATACGCAAACACAGTTTTTCTACCATATATATACCAAATGATGTTTATACATAGTTTTCAAGCTTTGTCAGGCAATAAGTATAAAGCATTATCTACGACAATTGCATGAAATCACTACATTTTTACACAAACTACGAATCCCACTAGCCGAGTTAAGATAATGCTAGTGTGGGATAATTGCCTGGACCATTCATAATCAAAACCACGATGATACAGTTAAAGTATATTTTGACCGCATACTCGTAACTAACTTCGAACAACTGATAGGCAATAAATATTGAGCTAAATTCTCGTACTGCTAAAACAATCCGTGGAATTTTATACAAAATGCATGCTTCACTGTTTCGGTCCATACTACAAGAAAATACTAGTTCTGGATAATCGATAGTCCTGATAGCATACGTCAAATTGATTAAGTAACTTAATGAAAGGTCAATTTTGATGTTCACAATTTTTAATGTTTACAAAGACATTAGGTATAAAGGAAAGGAAAAATAAACAAACATGAAGATGTTCTGTTGCGACCACTGAAAAAAATATTTACAGTTCCGTGTACCTAATAATTCGGCGTGTCTGTTGAATTTTGTTGCATACATTTTAATGCAGGACGTAGGTAAGGAATCAGTACAGAAGTGTCTGTATGCTTTTACGTTCCTAGAGTCACCAGGCGTTAAATCACTTCAGAAATTTCATATGTTACAGACTGTTACACTGATAAAATTTGTCTAAATTTTGGTCTAAATGTGGATATTGTTTAACCTCTCCTCAACGTTAAGAACAAGTGCAGCTAAGCACAAATACTATTTTTTTATTTAGATCAATGCTATAACAATTACTGATATTCGTTTATTTATTTCTGAACTATAACTGTTACGATGAGGCAAATGTGCAGCAGTGCAGAGAACAAAAATAAAGTGGTGTATTTACGGTAGAATATATTTATCTAGCAGTCAAAATATGATTTAATGTATTGTCTTGGTGTCGAAATTATGGGTTTGAAAGGTGTACATTTGCAGTCGACAATTTCTAAAGGAATTAGATTGTTTATGTTAAATTATGTACGTCTCTTTGAGTCATTTACTTTTTGCATCGTGTGTGTTAACATTGATAACACTCAGGCAGGTGCTTGTGATCCTTTAGCGCTAATGCGATCTGTGTATGCCCAGCTGAGAATATATTATCAGGGTTGGCCACCGCAAAGGAACCTGCACAAGACTCATCACTACACGAGGAGTGTTAAGTGTTTTAGAATTTTAGTTATAATATGCCAGTAAAAATATAGAATAAAACTTTATCGCTTACTTTTACGGGTTTAGTAAGTTTAAAACGTTTTGCGAAAGCTCTACGAATTTAAATAACGCTATAAGCAGTGAAGCATAACAGAACTGGGATTCGGGAGTTCCTACTATATTGTATTAGGCTAATTTTAACGATACATTGCCGCTTAACGTTAAGCCATTATTACATGCTGCAAGCAACGTCAAAAATGAATTGTAAGCATATACTTTGTTATAAAATGGTAGGCAATAATTAGAGAGTATTTCGTAAACAAAACTTAGTGTGCATAAACTTGGCAAGCCACTGTAGATGCGAAATTTTCAAGCATTGATTTACACTTTACGCTGTCTTGGTAGCATCTTTATCCAAGCTATATCTTAATGAAGCTATCGCCTGTTCAGCATTTATGCACCCGTGCCGCATAGTTTTTCATTCTAAACTGTTATAGAGCTGGAATGATAACTTTTGTTCCGCTATAGAAAGCCTATATATTTGTTACCTAGCCAATTTCTATTTATTCACTAATAGGCGTTCACTCCTAGTAATTCGATATTCTTTAATAACTATTCAAAATGCGACGACAACATTTATGTGCAGGAATGAAAAGCAATATGTTGACACAGCACGATCGCACTAAGCTTTGAACACATTGCCTCGAGACCTAAAAAGCTCCTCTCACCGGGATTCACACCGTATTACGCCATCCGAGATCCACGCGTTTACGGTGTAGTATGTGCTTTTCCTGTGTCACACATTTCAACATGGACCAGTTTAAATACGCTTTTCTAAGTAGTTATACTCCTAAGAGCCGTGACCTCGCATACTCGGAGCGGTATGGCAAGTGTAAGGGGCAGCCGTATCATCGCTTCATACCGACGGGATCCTTGACTGACTAGTGCGGGAGTAAAACTGAGGTGACTCCACCAACCATCCTATTATGTCATAAGCGATATCGAATCGCAAACCCTTTTTACAGAAAATAGTTCATTGGTTTTTCGCTAACCGAAAATTGGCAAAATCAAATCCAAGGGTCGAATTTATACCTTGTGTTCGAACAGAATTTTGGCTTTATCAAATTGCATAAATTCGGTATTAGCAAACAAAGCGGTTTAATTCAAATTCGACAAATTTTTTGGGTAATTTTACTTGAATTGTCGCGAACACAAAATGGCTAGATTTCAATCACCAGCAATGTGCTCGCGAGCAGTCTTACGCAGAATTTCAATTTGCCAAATAGTGTTCCGTTATAATTTTTATATAAAATTGCAAAATAGGATCGTTGGCGGCTTTATCTTAACTATACTCGCGCAAAAGTTGGTGTTGCAGTGAGAAAAATTTGAGAACTGTTAATAGCGTAACCCTTATATGTACATATAACAGAAATGTAGAAACTAGGATATTGGCGACGTGCCAAGTGTATGAACTCGGAGAAATCAGAAACTGTAACGTTAACATACAGTGGAACAAATCATTAAAATAGATTCCTGTTACGAAACATAGATGTAATTCACCAAAAAAATATTTATTAATCTGCTATTCAATAAGGCGATGCAGCAAAACTGATAGTCAGATATCTAATACGCACCCTATGGGGGTTAACTCTATCTCAGAACTGCTTACGAATCGTAAACAACTTATGTATGTAATCTATGTGTATAAGAATCAAAAGCACAGAAAACATAGACAGAATTTGCTACAGACTATATGACACTCGTTCCTTTCGCACCACTGGCCTTGTCTCACCCATTGATATATCTACCTCTACACGAAGACGTACGTCTAAATACAGTGACGATTTGAAAACAGAACCCACGAAAACCGATATGAACTTATTTTGAGCCACAAATCTATTAATGTACCATTAGAAGTGGTAATGTCACTGATGACTATATATGGCGTCGTGCCCAAATTTGGCCTCAAATACCAATTGATTCAAGGATCCTACATCAAACCTGCTGGCACTATGCAGTATCCCCGTAGTAGCTCTATCAACACACCGAAATTCGTTCGAATCGCTTGAGTGGTTACATAGCTACACCTCGACAAAGTTTGACCAAAATTTTGGAAATTTGCCAATTTGCTAGTTTCCCATGCCCCATAGGGACCCGACCAAAACAATTTATATACCCATAAATAAGACTTCCTAGGACACATCTTTCGATACAGAGGGATTCAAATCGGCTTAAGGATTGCTGATTTATGAGCAAAAACGACCCAAAAATGGATTTTAGTCATTTTAGCTATGTACCCCTGGGCCCCCCTTTTTGACTCTCTGTGGTGGGACGTGGGTGGGCCGAATCGGAATAAAACCTCTGAAAGGCACATCTAGAGTATTGTAGCTTTCATATGAGCGCTCACACGTCCATATCGGTTTACGTTGAGATAACGAAATCCTGTTTACAGAGAAAAAAATAACGGACGCCCATCTTTTGCACCATAGTGCGGTCTAGTTACTGAGAATTCTTCGATTCAGAAGCTATCGCTTCTCCATCTCCGAATTAAATTAACTCATTTCACTAAGAATCAAGGACGTTGAATAATACATATACTCATGTTATTCTTCAGTAATAGAATGAATGCATTTGTTAATATCTCCTGCTAACTCCTGCTGATTATAATGTATAAATGCCCATTGAAAACGTGAATATTTGAAAAATTCCAAACATCTCAAAAATGAAAATGTAATAATATAGCTGTATTAAATATAACATAAATGCCTAGTATAATAGAAAACTATATTTTTATTTTGTTCACATTCACGTTTTTACTTAAATAGCATATTCATAGCCCATGTTTTTAAGTAAATATAAATAATTATAAAATCAAATTTATTCATCAAAATCAGCTAACAACAACAAAATTTGAAATAAGCTGCTTCGACACTAAATAACGGTTATGGCGTCAACCCATCAAAACAGTGAGATTTGCAACATTCGTCAATCGCCATTGGTGCTATCAGTGGCTGCAGCACTCCGGGGTCAAATTGATCAAATTGCTGTTCCGATTCAGTTGCCTGAAGCCAAAATCACGAAGATTGTTTTGGTTTCAACGTTCGCTGGTACGTTGTTTTGGTTGATTGATCGATTAATTTGTTTATTTATTGATTGATTGATTAGTTGACTGCCTGATTGATTTCGCGTTCCATCATATACTGCTTTTATTTTGTAAAACGAAACCATATCGAAGTTTACTCGAAATGGTAAATCTTTAGTCATTCCAAGACTACGAAATCGATTACAAAAACTGAATTGTTTATGTGGGGTTGAAAAGTACAAAGCGAAATTTTATTTAAATCGCCGATGAACTAGATTTGATGGGTAGGGTACACGGTATCATGATACCTGTGTATTCTATTCCTGAGAATATACAAGCACGGGTATATTTCATTTTGCTATTGACATGTTTTCGATTGTGATATGAAAACGTGTTTAAAATAGCTGGATCGCTTAGGTAGATGGTAGGTAAATCAAGCGTTAGAGCTTTGCTCGGAAATAATAATTCGGTCAAAATTATTAGAAGTCATCTGGATAATCTACTTTTTATAGTATCACAGGAAGGCTTGAATATAATATGAACAGATTTCATCGATTGAGAACAAAAGAACAGTCTATTACATATAAGCCTGAATTGTGGTATAATTGAAAACCAAAAAATAAGTGCTATTAAAACACACACCGTCAAACACAGTAATGAGATAGAACTGTAAGATACCAGGTACAAGCACAAATCGATAATCATCAACACTCTATTCGCCGTCGTTTACCGTTACAGATTTTGTCAAAGAACGTGAAATATTTTGGCTAGAAGTCGTACCGGAGCTCCAAATGCATTGCTTAGCACATGGGAGCGAACTACATATCGTTGACCCCCATCAGAATTTCCTTGCCCCGTCAATCAACTCAGCCATCCGCAGTCAAGTGAAGGCAAACGAAAACGGGGCGTCGTCGGCACAAGCCACAGTCGATGCAACGATATTGCCCGATGATCTAATTGTACTTGAACGTGAACTCAGCGATGCTCGACAGGTCACTCATGGCGTCTATTTTGTGGTACGTTCCAACAACATGGCGCTGTAAAGCATTGGACGTATTGTTAAACATTATTATTGGCGCTGGGTTTACCCTAGGTAATAGCAGTCATTAATAGTCCCTCTGCTGCGTAAAGTTTGAGTAAACTAAATAACTGCTGCAGCAGTCTTAGTTACTTTTTTCAGTAATTGAACAAACTGGAAAATCGCATGGGCTAGGATATAAAGGGGACCGCGATCGTCCTTCCAAAAGTGAATTGCTTTTGTATATAACGGTTTTGCTGGCTTTACCTACGAAATTAGGGCGGTTAGTTTCCTGTGTTTTATTTCAACCACGGTTATCCGGTTTGGTGCTGTTAACTACCTTGTACCCACTCTCTCACTATGACTCTCTTAAGGTAGCCAAATGCCTCGTCATCTAATTAGTGACGCGCATGAATGGATTAACGAGATTACTACTGTACCCATCTACTATCTAGCGAAACCACAGCGGTGGGAACGGGCACCGCGAAGTCGGCGGGGAAAGAAGACCCTGTTGAGCTTGACTCTAGATAATACTAGACTATCTGCAACGTTTGAAACCTCTCTTGGGAACACGCACCACAATTCAAATGGCCCGTAATCTAATGCAGGACATGTTTGTTAAAACGTGGCCGGGTGGTCCAGCGCGCTGTACCGTACTACAGGTCCAGAAGGTGTGTGTTCGACTCCCGTCTCTGAATTTTTACATTTGGAGTCATTTGCTCAAACAAATGATGCTCGTAACCTATAAAATCATATGGGACTAACATGGCACTAAGATATGATGGCTGAAGCTCTCGCTGTGTCGTTTATTCTATTAATGTATATTGGTAAACGATGCATTTGTATTCCCAAGTAGAGACTATGTAGGTTCACAAATATTAGCAAGCAGAGCTATCCTACAGAAGCAATTTATCACAATATAACAAACAGGCTTCAGGTTGAATGTATGACCCCAGAATTGTAGAAACTCAACGGGTGAGGCATCTAGTACTACAAATTTACAAACGGTATTTAAAGGATAAGCTTTACTAACGCGCGACTAAACTTAACCTGCGCCCACTTACAATCCCATTTTGTAAAACACGATGTCGAATCCACATCCATTGTTACGGAACAAGCAAGACAAGCGATTCGATTTACTGTTAGCTTAGTAGTGGTGATTTGCAATCGGCCAATGATAGTTCTATAAGGATTATAAGCTTTCAGTGGGGATCAATGTACATGGACAGACTAAGGAAAGGGTCCTGTACTTTGTAAGTGATTGTTCGCGAACGTAATCTTGTTCGATTCAAAAGCGACAAATCTTCGTTCATAAACAATTTAACTGTTCGCGATCAAAAAATGGCCAATTTTTGCTTCAGAAGATAGAGTTCGATAACGCATATTTTTCTAAAAATCAAAATAGGGTATTCGTTGGGCGCAGGTTAAGTTTAGTCGCGCATAACCCATACACTGGCATATCTAATACGCAGCCGTAGCGCTTTCCCACTACTCACAAAGAGACAGTTTAAATAAAATTTTCGCCGCAGATGTAACTGAGTTTATTCTATATACTACGTATATATACCATATACTATTCCGTGGTGTTTTATAGCGGTTACCGATGGTAAAATTTCGTCGTCCCGCAGCAGACACAGCTTGAATTTGTCTGATTAGTACTAGTTATATTACACAATAAATTGGTTACCAAGCTCTCTTTACAGTACATCTAACAGTCACATCATTGTCTATTCGAGTACCTTCGCAGAACCCATTTGATGGCATTATAACTGCATATGACGATGCATCTGCAACAATTGCAACAGCGCTAGCCCATACCACAGCATTTCGATTAACATACATGGACGAGGTCTGAAGTCTCGTGGGGAGGGGCATAGTGGGTGCTTCGTTGGGACGACTGCCGTCGACAATGAGACGAGCAGGTGGGGGAGATTGAGGCTGTCAGGGGGACAAATTTTGCAAGAAATTTTTTGAAACTAACTTTCTAAATTTTTTAGCACTATTTTACCAGCTTTTGCCAGGTTTCCCCAAATTTTTGGTCTTTTAGATTATCAGCCCGAATTTGGTTAATTTGAAAATACAGAGCTGATTTTGCTATCGATTGATTCCGCTCGATGAGGCGGTTCAGAAAATACCCATTTCACCCACATCCCTCACAAAAAATTTTCAATTTTTTTGAGGTCCCGATGGTCCTATCTGAGAAACCCAAAAATTACCCTGAGGGCGAAAATAAAATGCCGGCCATGCCATTCTCAGTATACTAAACCTAAGCTTTAGTCTTAGCCTAAGCTAAGGTCCTTATTTGAGATATACACTAAGCCTAAGCCTACGTCGGGAAGCGGCAGCCCCCCGAACCCCCCTCTCTAAGCTGTTATTTTTTCTAACGTTATAATGTTCCGCCCCTCAGGGTTACTTGGGCCCTCATATCTTGGTAAGGTGGCGTAGATTTCAGTGAAATGCACACCAGTAAATTTCTCTCATCAAGCCAAGTCGAATGGTGCCAAAAAATTACTATATTCCAAAGAAAAAATTTTTGGGTTCCCCAGGTTGGTTCAATGAAACCCCAAAAAATTAAAAAAAAATTGTCAGGGATGTGGGTAAAATGAGTATTTTCTGATCCGCCTTATAGAGCTGATCGATTGCTACCAAAATCAGCTCAGATCTTCCAAATTGACCAAATTCGTTCTGGAGGATAACCGAAAAGACCCCAAATTTTTACCATTTTTCCCACTTTTTGCTCATTTTTCTCCAATTCATGCCTATTTTTGCCAAAATGTTCTGTGTCCCTTCGGCATAGGAGAGGGCTTGGGGAGCCTCAGGGGATCAGGCTGCATAACAGGGAGGAGGGCCACGTACCCTCGAGGGCTGTCCGATTCTCAGGGGGATAATATGCTATGACATGTATTAACGATAACTAATCATTTGATTTTCTGTTGCGCTGTCTAGATCCACTTCGTCATTCTTTAGGTTATTTTTACATATTGCTTCAGATTTTCCCTCACTTGAAATAGTGTGCAACACAAGCTTTCCAATTCATTCCTACTAATGTTTGATTCCAAAACGATGCGATCCATGCTCCTAGACGCTTCGGGTTTTTCGGCTATCTTTCATGCAGCCCAAAATTTGTCCATTTTGAAAATACCGCGATAATTTTAGTACTATTCGACTCAGCTCGCCGGCTGGTTCAGAAAGTTCATTTTTATGCATATTGCGAAATATTTTGTTGATTGAATTTGTTGGTGCATTGGTGTTGGTATGGTTTGCTGCGTACATTAAAACCGAACCAACAGGTCCTAAAACATCAGCATTTTGCTTACACTGTTTGTATCATACAATCCAGATTTGATACCCGGCGTCAGTTCGCGTTTGTACTGTACAGAAGCAATATAATTCTGAAGTGAAATGGTAACGATAACATTTTGAAAATAGCGAAGCAATGGATTTAAACAAAACTCGACCACTACTGTTTTATAGCTAATAAAATTTAGTTCAAACTTTCTTCACAGTTGAATTGTGAAATCAGACGACATTTTTTGCAGGCGGTGTGTGTATGCTTTCCTGGAGCATATGGCAACATGTTTCAGTGTAATGTGTGGATAGGAACAAGAACATATATTTTCTTGATTTACATAACATAAACCTACAAATCTTTTGAATAGTGACAAAAGAAATTTTATGACTAGTAATACACTGCAATATATCTTTTGCAATTTTCACAATGCCACCAATGCACCTATTTGGTAGCATATAAATATAAAAGATACTATTAATAATGACATGTATCAGAAACACACGTCGTTTTCAATTTTAATTCTATTATTTTAGGTCATGATTGGCGACGATTACGGAATGGTACCACTGCCATCGGTTTTAACAAAAGCTGAGTTTGATCACACTGTATCGCAAGCGTTGGAGCTTGGTCTAGGTAAATGTTATAACATGCTGGTGCTAATATATTGATATCCCATCCATATATGCCGTTGCATCCGCATGACATTTCGCTACGCTCTAATGTTAATACTGTTATGCACTCTTAGGTAAGCGATAGGCTAAGTAAATTCTGAATGAAAGAGTGATCGAAGCGAGTGAAGCGAAGAATTCTCACTGGTCAGTGCGGTAAATTTCGACGGTGTCCGTTTCTGTGTTTTTGGGAGTGACACGCATAATTCAACTTTGGCTGGGCAGATTGACTCCCGCAATAGCTGATTTTTGAAAGCTTGCATCTCAATTTATGCCCTTTAGTTAGGTGCGAATCCCAATTCCAACAATATGCCCCCCGAAAAAGCCGGCCAAAGGAGATCGGATCGGGTCCCGAAGTGGACCCAAAAAACCACGTTACTCACTATAAATCGACAACGGGTGAAGATATCAAAGGCAAATTGGGGTCATTTTGGTGAACAAATAAATTTCTGTATAGTGCCTTGCTTCGTGGTTCTATTAGAATGTATGATTTGGGTCATAAAGGGTTCTAAAGTGGCTGCATTGGACTCAAATATGCTAAATTTATCGTTTTTAGCATTATTACAGCACATAAGTAGCTTAATAGTGTGTATTTAAGTACCTTACCACCCTACTTAATAAGTAACATATCTTAAGCACTGCATGATTATATTAATAAGTTAGGCTAAATAATCAGCATTATAATGCTACATAAGTAAAACGAACATTTTGAGTATATGAATGAATTTTTAGAATTCCAAGCAACACAGGATGTCTTTTAGAATATTTTGTTTTCCGTCTGTAGCAATGTAACGGAACGTGAAATCAAACATGCACGCATAAGCTGTACCGTGTACTCTTTGTTATGCAACCATACTAAAGCATTTCATATATCACTGCTAAGTGTAAATTAGAGCCTACGTTATGCAAAAAAGCATGGATATTTTGAAATAGCAAAATTTCGAGACTTTTTATGGATGCTCCTGGTAGTGATCATAGAAATAATAATCATTGCTAGCGAAACGTCAATTCGCTAGTTAGAATATTATCACAACATAGTAACCGTTTCAAGCAGGTCCATGGTGTAGATTTAGCACGTCTGCTGCGCACGCGAAAGGCCCTGTGTTCCAATCCCGGTGGATCTATTGTTTAGCTTGAGTGGTATTTAACAAAAATAGCTAACATAGCTTATATTCCTGGCACTCGAAGACGCTTCGAGTTTGTGAAGGGGCAAACCTATGATAAGACACATGGGGCAAGCTAAGGTAAAACATCATGGGGACAAGCTGTTGGAAGACACATCTGGGGGGCAACCTAAGATATTAATACACCTAGACTAAAATAAGCTAAAACGCGTCTTGGCGCAACGAAAGATAAAATTGCTGTGGCATAGGTGTCCACAAGGAATAAAGGAGGCCACGCCTAAAGGCCTTGATATCCTAAAAGATAATTTTTCCTCTACGCTTCCCCCTTCTGTAAGTTTTAGGCGTTCAAAATTTTGTGTCGTCGTGTAGCCGGGCAGGAAAATCTGGAGTATATTTTACTGTTCTCCCGGAGAAATCTAAAACCATACCTTGAATTATGAGAATGGTTGATCTTTATCGCGAGTAAGAACCTCAGAAGTAAATGGCACTAAAACATTCGCTTCGCTTGTTTTCTTGCGTAATAGTCAGTTCATCGGATATAAGCACAGAGCAAGTAGTGATTTTGGTTGCAGTTTGACAGATGCTCGAAGTAATGTACCTCTGTTATATAGCATATTTCTTACTTTACCTGCTACTATGTTATAGCAAATTTTAAAATCCCGCGTACTGTCATACAACCCGATCGTACAGAAGGAAACATTGAAATATTGACTAATTCGTCAAATAAAACTCAGCTATACATAATCAGGGGTGCTGAAAAATATATAGCTTCTTATAAAACCGTGCTTAGACCTTGATTCTGGACACAAAGACATATAGCTACGTCAGAAATTTCTCGCCCTCCTTACACCCGCGTAACCCAGTCGGCAGATAGCTGAACCCAGACACCTCCAGTTCATTTAACGCTTACTTAGACCTTTATTCTGGGCACAAAGACATATAGTAACTTCAGAAAATTCTCGACCTACTTACACCCGCGGAACCCAGTCGGCAGATAGCTGAACCCAAACACCTCCAGTTCATTTAAACCTTACTTAGACCTTTATTCTGGGCACAAAGACACATAGTTACATCAGAAATTTCTCGCCCTCCTTACACACACGTAACTCAGGCGGACGATAGCTGAAGCCAGACACCTCCAGTTCATTTAAACCTTACTTAGACCTTTATTCTGGGCACAAAGACACATAGTTACATCAGAAATTTCTGCCCTCCTTACACCCACGGAACCCAGGTGGAAGATAGGTGAAGCCAAACACCTCCAGTTCATTTAAACCGTTACTTAGACCTATATTCTGGGCACAAAGACATATAGTTACTTCAAAAATTTCTCGCCCTCCTTACACCCGTGGAACCCAGTCGCAGATAGCTGAAGCCAGACACCTCCAGTTCATTTATGAACATTACATAATGCCTATACAGCATTGCTCAGTCACGTCGGTGACCCTTCTGCACCATCGTTTAATATTCTAAAAAGGAATTTTCTCTCGCACCCCCTAATTGGAGTGGTGGTCCTATTACCATGAAAGTATGCGCATGACGCAGTTCTGGCTTCGTATTTCTTACACAAACGTTTCATACTCGGAGCTTATTTCTTTAAATATACCCCTATTTTATAATTTTTTGTTATTGTAAAACTATATTTTAATCATTATAAATGGTTCAGAGCAAATATTGATGTGACACATTTATTTTTCTAAAATATCTCTGCTCTTAATTGTGCGTAAGGTTTCAACAGAAGGTTACTGTCCACGACTACCTCAAAACCCTTGCTGTTGTATTGTATACTGCAAAACATTCATACAATGCGGTCTTTACGAGTAAAAATTAAAATATATAAAACAATATTTGCCATTTTTTCAGGCCGATAAATCTGTTTCTTAAAATATTTATATTCGTGACACTAAATTTTTAGTACGGATGTAGCCCATTGCCAAATCATTCAAAGCTAAATTTGTACATTCTCAATTCTCAATGCTTTAAAATGAGGTCGACGACAAAATTTGTACAAGTTCAATCACAGCGTAGTGTAACGTAACGGAGACTGTGTGTTGCAAGGGTGAAAGATTTTAAATTCCTTCTGTGTGTGTTTGTGTGTGATCGGCCATAACTCGAGAACGACTCAATTGATTTAAATAAATCTTGAGCTTATTTGAAACGGCATAGTCGATTAAAGGTGTAAATCTCAGAGCATTTTTGACTTGAGGTCTGGATTCGGGGTCAGAAGTCAAAATGAGGGCTCTTACCCCATTTTAGTATCCTTCACGGAAGCAAGGTTATTTTTATCTTAACCTTCTAATTTTTTCTCTGGTTTTATTTCATTTGCAGGGGTGAAATTTTTGAACTTCCGTCTGTGTGTCTGATCGACCATAACTCGGTGAACGACTTAACTGATTTTCATGATCTTGGGCTCGTCCGAACCGGCATAGTCGTTTCAAGGTGTAAATCCCCGAACATTTTTGATTTAAGGTCCGGCTCCGAGGTCAGAGGTCAAAATGAGGGTTTTTACCCATTTTAGTACACTTCACGGAAGCAAGGTTATTTTTATCTTAATTTTCGATTTTTTTGTTTGGTTGGTTTTATTAGTAAAATGGTAAATGCCGATGCCTCTTTTTTGTTTCTCAATTAAGGCTCCGGTTCTGGAGTTATGGGGTTTGATGTATGGCACCCTCGTCGTTCCTATACCCAAAATTCGAAAATTTCTTCTGAGGTCCTAGGCGGCTGAATAGTTTAATTTGTGGTGTTCTTGCATGGGAAACTCATTGCCGGTGCTAGTTTTGCTCTGCGATGCATGATTCCATGGGTGCGGGGTATGGTGCCCCATGGTTCCTCGACACAAAATTCCTAATTTTATCGTGACGTCCTAGGAGGCAGATAGCTTGTACTTGGTGGTTTTTGGGCATGTGAAACTTATTTCTGGTGTTAGTTTTGTTCTAACTTGTGCGGTATTGTGTCATAACCACATATATAGCATATCGCCGTATGATATCGAAAGCTGATTGGCTGTATACACAAAAGGCGTAGGTGTACCTATGCGTCACTGCGCTCTACAATCTCGATAGAGTTACTAGTCATACCAAAGACAGCAATATAGGTATTGTTGCGCGTGAGGGTTTCTTATTGAATTCGAGTGGAATGACAGAGCGAAGGGGCGAGCGAGTGGAACGAGAATTTTCAATTTTGGCTCTGGAGGGGGGTTGAGTAGGTCCTGTCTGTGTGTCTGTCGCACTTGGATCTCGATAACAGTTGGGCAGATTTTGATGCAAGATAGCTCATTCGAACCGCAATGGTCTTTTTAGGTGTAGTGACGGAGCCCGAGTTTTGAATTTTTTCCCGTGGGAAAAGTTATGGGGCAAAATGACGTCATTTTGGCCCATTTTTCGCGCATCCCCTCTAGTTTTTGCGACTTTTCTCAATAAGTAAACGGGTTATCCGCAAACTAATAGGCCTATTCCATGTAGCTTTATCAGGGCTTTCCAATGATATATAACAAGTTTTTCGACTACTTCCCAATCTGGAGTCGATATGCGTATAGTTGGCGCCAAATTTCATATTTGGTGAAAAGTCGTGGGAAATGCACCTAAATGTGTTTTTTGTTGCTTTTAGTGCCTTATATGGGGTTTTCTGGGCCAACAAGCTCATTGCGAGTGTCAAAAATATTGTGTGGCAAACATTTTTCACACTTTTGCTTCATACTTGTATGAAAAATGAGATTTTTCTCAAGTGTCGGTTTGAATTCTTTAACGTTATTTTCACGGTCAATTTAGGGTCTTCACTAGTAATAAATTCGGAGGACTTGTGGTTTCGACAATTTTCAATTTTTGGTATATATTTCTTTTAAAATTTCAGATACCAAATTGCTTGATAAGTATTATCGCAGCGAACTATCGTCGAACAACAAGCATTATAATTTGATTTGGGAGTTTGCTGAAAAGTGAGTACAAACGAAATTTGCCTGAGTTGAACGAGCGAAACGATTTGTCTGCGTAGGTCGGTGGGATAAATTTTCATTTGTGGCGTACGTTCATGTGTACATGCAAAAGGATTGTTATTTGACCACCCGTTGATGGCCTTTCACTATTTTTATACTAAAAACTTAAATCCTTATTTGTAGTATTTTTGTTTTTATTACTTTTTCAAATTTGCGTGTCGTGTAGGATCACATCAGATAGCTGCAAATCGTAAGAGTTATGAAAATAGAGATTCTTTTCTGACATAATCCTGATAAAGTTGTGTGTTATTTTCACAAAAATCAAACGTGATATGTAAAATTTGACGGAGATTTAAATTTAGCTTAACTACTCCTTAACCGTACGATGCCTGAGCTTTTTGCACTACTTCGGTTTTTCGAGGGGAATCCACTGGACTCCTAAGAGAAAAATGACCCCTACAAGTGGACATTGAGGTCAAGCTTGAGGACAATGATGTGGAGTGACTTGTAATACTGTTATTTGTTCACATGCGCGGTAACCAACGCGGTATGACCAATATCGATCATTTTGATCACCAGGCTATAAAGCTTTGAACCGTATTAGTTATTTTTCAAAATTTTATTAAAACGTCTGACTTCACTCGGCCCTAGCAACTCGATCCTAGGCTCAATGTGGTTCTTTCTGCATAACACAGACCATTGTGTCTACTTTTATGTAGCAAAATATAATATTGAAAGTACCTCGAAGAATTAAGCGACTTGGTACATTTTACGAAAAATATAATATGCGAATCAAAATAAGTCTGTTTTCGTAGATATTACGCTTTTGCTGCACCTATCATGTAGACCGAAACACCTAATTCCGTCCTCAAATTCAATACTCAGTCAGTTTTATGTTCTTTCGAAAAATATTTCGGGCTTTCCTAATTCGGCTGAGCTCTAACACACTCCGCACGCTTCAAAACATTAGTTGAATGCTCGTTACACACATGAAGTCCGCAAATTTAAAACGACTGACGGCTCTTCCGATTTCGCGCCCGCGGACACGTGAAGCATACTTTATTTCGTCGGTCAACTTCTGCTGAAGTAGATTATGGAAACTGAATAACAATGTAGAGTGATACCAAGAGCACATCGTAAGAGAGTATGATGTCGTGGGCTGAGCCGTCAAAAATATGTTTTGGACTTTACCTGAAAAATTTGAGAAATCTATGGTGGTCAATCATCGAACCTGGTAAATATGGCGGTCATCTACGGATGTTAGAATCAGTCACACAAATGTATATAGCAATAAACTTATACGGCAAGCATAAGATTTTATAGTAAGTGTAAAATTCAGAATAATGCAACAGCAAGTAGCTGACAACACAGAATATGCTTGTAAAGTCAAGAGCATATGTTGTGAAATCCTATTTCGAGACCATAGCTTTACAGTACCTCCGTACACCGGCGGTGAGGTCCACTGGACCCTCTCAAGAATCTGAGAAAGTTAAAATTTTATAAAATAGTATTTGAAAACCGAACACCCTCGCTTTCCTGAGAGGTGGCTCCATTGGACCCCGACCCTTCATTGTGACCCACGGGTAATTCCCACAGCTACGATTTTGTGCCTCAGATAGAGCATACTATTTTAGGAAAAGTCACAAAGTTAGGTTCCAATACATGAAAGATTGCCGATCCTACGCACAAAAAAAGAGGCAAGCGGGGTCCACTGAACCCACCTCAGAAATCCTAGGGTTAACTGATGTCAATTAAAAATAAACCTTAATTTGATCGTTATTTAACGGTAATGTAAGGTGTCTTAATTAACTAAAATTGATATTTGAAATTCACAAATGAATCTGAAATTGATGTTCTGTTCATGGTTATATAAATACCCAACAATTTCTGTTAATTACTTCAGCCCCATCATATACGGCGCAAATCATAAAATTTTTGAAGCTAAGATCACAAAAGTTAGAGAACAAAGTACACAGAAGAGGAGAAGTCATAGGTTCTGTGAATTTGATCTGCTGCTGAAATGTGCTTAGCTGCTTGAGAATTTGATGCAGGAGAATTGATCGGTTTTGTGAATTTGATCTGCTGCTGAGGTGCGATTAGCTGCTAATCAATTTTATGCATATTTAGACCATACTTTGATGCATTCCATGGTGCATAAAATATTGACATATTTATTGCTGTTACATGGTGATTGATTGTTATTTGTCACAGTAGTCATGTGCCAGAATTCCGGGAAATATCACAAAAGGTAAAAACAGTGTTCCAGTTGTTCGTCTGTAACAATATCTGTTTTTGTCTGTTTCTCAATATCTTATACTTTACAATTAATACCATTTTGTAGTGTAGGATTTTTGACGTATTATTTGTAGTGGCTAACACATGAGACCGGATGTAGCCGAAGCATTTGCATTTAGTCGTGCAGTGTGAGCGCGGCACATAAGCGATGGTATCCATCAGTCATGTCATATCCTGATAAATTATCTAAATTTCGTGTGAACCTTCGGTCAAAAAAACGAAAAAATAACACGAGATATAATCCCCCGATACAGGGATATGTAAGACTTTAAATAGATTACAAATACAGGGCCTTTTCTTGTAATCCGCAGCCCGAATATTTTTAATTTTAAGGATATGTCAATAATTTGGGCACCAGTCTACTCAGATAGACGAGATGCTTCAAAAAATGTCCATTGTATCATATTTATGACAATAATTTTTCAATTTTTTTGGTTACCAGTGGTTGGACTAAACTGATGTTGGATAGTTGCATCCCACACTTGTCCATAAGCAGTTTAAATCTGTATGAAAAAGCAGCACTCAGTGTTTGAGGCGACTCACCATTACGTTCGTGAGTTTCATCCCTTTCGTTAAAAATTATTTTTCCATTTTCACCGAGTTCCCCTTTGAAAACGGACGTGACGGATATATTCTATGCAACATGCAACTAAAATATTATCTAACATTTGAAACCTTTGATATTAATTCAATGATCGCCTTGGTCGGATATTAGTCGCATATGGTGAACAGATCCCCAGTTTTTGGGGGGAGGTAGCTCGGACCCGTCTTCCCCAGTTTTTGAGTGGGGTAGCTCGGACCACCAGTTTTTGGATGGGGCCCGAGCTACCCGCCAAGAAATTGTGCGGGGGGTCTGTGCATGACGACCCCATAAAAACTGGGGGTCAAGCCGAAAACGCCCGAGTCATCAAACACGGGTTAACATGCGAGTGCAGAAAAGTGTCATACTCTTCCATAATGGACTCTTGGCAATAAATAGATCCATCGAATACGTGAAATTTCGGCAATTCATCCTGGCGTCAAATATGACATGATTTCGCGTATTTATGTAAAAATGAATTCAATATTCTCTGTCTTTTAATAGTTGCGTTATAGGTTTAAATTTAGCATGACTTTATTTTAAATCTTCACTTTTTTGGCTGTATAAAATAAAAACAACATACAGAAAAATCATACTCCAGTTAAATTAATTAAACGGTTTGTTGTTTAACGTTCCACTATTTTCAGCGACCGATCCAATGCCACGAAAGAATTTTGCCGTCTTCATCGCTTGATTACAGCCGCCGCTGCAAAAGATTTGTGCCACAATTTGTGCAATGAAGATCAGGTATGATGACTTTTTGTTTAGACTGCTTCAACGACCTTAACAACTCTTGCACATGCTCGTTTTAGCTTCAATGTCAGAATTGGCCTTACTAAGTTGAAACTGAATCCTGTTAAATAGTCTCAGATAGAGTTATATGATCAAAGAAGACATCAACTGAAGTGCGTTGGCTGAAAGATGTCAGTCATAATGCGAATCAGGCTTTATGATATTCCAATAGATTTAATTATATTAATATATATTATATATAATATGTGTAACATGTGAAACTATGGAGGAAGATAGTGGACACTAAAAAACAGAGCATCGCTGCACTACAATAATTCGAACCCGGTGCTTTGCAAGATATGCTCGCAAACCTGGTTTAAATTTATCGTTATCCCGATCTGGAATATAAACTCAATCTTACATATAAACAGTATAAATTAAAGCACACTCTAAATCTGAGTACCAAATATTGGTGATTACAGTCCTGATACCATGGATTCCGTTTCCTAGAATGTCTGCAAACGATTAGAGTTTTCAATATTTGGTGCTGAATTTTCCCAAATTTAAGGGATTACTTTCCCTTAAATACTTTCCCTTAAATTTGGCAAATATTTCCTACAAATTTGGTAATATTTTCAAAATTTACTCTGAGCAGGAACATAGTACAGTTTTTATTTCTACATATGTAGACCTAATTACAGAATTTTGAGCATCTAAGACAGAAAAACTGATATGACAAATTTCACAATTTATGATTATGAAATATTACCTAGATCACAGGGAAAATTATTTCTATGTAGCCAATTTCTCAAATATTTTGTACTGTACAACCAAAATTTTGGTACACCGCTCTTCCAAGAAATGTTTTCCAAATTTAATTCGGTACCCAAAATTACTTTGCATCTTGCTCATGGCAAAATCATTTGAAATTGGACTATTTCGTTTTATAGAGCTAAACATAATTTGACAGCATAAATATCGTTTCTAATAAATTTCGATTGTGGCTTCAAGATATGGAAATATATATATATATATAAAATAGATATATGATATATATAATATAAAATATATAAGATGCATTATAAGATATATAAAATATATATGTGATCTAACAGTTACCATATATTGGAATCACAATCGAAATATATATGATTTGAAAGGGTCATATACATATGTATATGTATGATTTGATAAAGATATATATTTGAAACGGATATCGCTTCAAATAAATTTCGATTGTGGTTCCAAGAGATGGATCTGTTAAATCATATATATGTACATTATATAAGGAGCAATGTTGCCAAACAATGCAAACGTTCTACCAATCAGTCTTTTTGAAGGCAAAACATTTCGCGGAATTTTAACTTTGTAATTTTTGAACGGATATTACATTCATTTTGAAACCACTTATTTCATTTCTAATTAACTTGGTTTGTTTTGGGATTACAAATGAATGTTTTCTTTTCTTTGTATTTTTTTGGAGTCGGTTGGAAACTATTAATGTGGACTTAACCTGAGATTGTTTTGTTTTTAACACTTCATTTCACTCTATACTGGCTTAAAAATTTCAATTTATTTGCCGGGACAAGTATCTTGCTTTTTGCATAATTCATGTCATGTCCTACTAAATCATAAAAACAAACAAGTTAAAAACTGCAGAGCCCATAACCGTTTCACTGCTGTAGTTATTTCAGTCACTTGACTTTCTTGGAAATAATGAGCTGATTATTTCTTAAAAATTTCAGGGTAATATCGATTCGTATAATGCGTCCGAATTAAAATTTCATGTATCATGGATCGAAAGTTTGTCACATGAAGCAGTTACTAAATCTAATATTTGTAATAGCGACAATGCGGCAACTTTACTAGCTATTCCATGTTCCGAGACAAATGATGGTGTTGACAACTTGGACCATCAACGACAGCAGCATGAACAACATCGTCTACGGAGTTTAGTTGTAATACGCAAACTTATGACCAGCTATAGCACCGATGCTTCAACCAGGGCCAAAACAAACTTCGCAGGGTTTGATGATATCGATTCTACAGCAAACACTACTGACAGCTCAGGATATGGTTCTTTTGACTTTCAAAGCAGCAGCAGTGGACATCCAAGAAGTACAGTCGCCTGCAGTGTGTCATCGGCTGACTCTTCCAAGCGTCGTTTAGATAACATGCAATCTTATCTTGTGGAACATTTGGATAAGCCTAATTTAGAAGTATTTGTAGTTGATGATTTCGGCGGCAACAACGCGAAACGCTGCGATGGAAGTGCGACCTGCGTGGTTCAACGACCAAGCTTGTCCTATTCGAAATACAGCGAAAATTTTGGTCCTTATGTATCATATAAGTTAAAACAGTTAATTAATAACGGCGTAAAAGCAACATTGCTCAAGCGTAGTATTTACAAGGTATTCATAGATGGTCTGAAAAGTAATTTAGCACTATGCGGAAAAGGTAAAAAATGTATAAGCGGAGAAGAATCCCCGTCGAGTCGAAAATCCGACTTCGATTGGGTTCAGGATACGATCGACGAAACTGTCATTCATGCTCGCCTATTCAAAGAGATATCCGTTCAATTGGGCGACAACGAAGAAATAAGTCCGCGTTTGACAGATCGGGTGCGGGAATTTCTTGATGATATTGCTTCGAAGGACGGCTGCCCGCTGCTGGCTGTCGGTGGTGACGATGGATCTGGTAAATCATCGGTGCTGGCGAAGATTTGTATTGAAGCCAGTAAACGGGCCGGCTCTAAGGATATTGCGCAACAACAACAGCAGCGGCAAAATCCAATAGTTATTGTGCGAAGGATATGTTCAACTCCGTCTTCGCGGTTACTTCATGAAACATTGGTGAGTATATCCAGACAAATTATGTTATGCTATTCTACTAATACGAACGCTCGTGACATTAATTATGGTCCTGCTCACACGCCGGCTATTACTGAAATAAGTACGTTGAAAAACTCAAGTAGTGTTCAAAGTGCTATCGAATATTTTCATTCTCTTCTGCGCTGGGTATCTTTACATGCGACAGCGTCATCGCAACACACAACTTCCAAGTCAGGAAACATTAAAAGCCGAGTCCCACCATTAGTAATTCTGCTAGACGATATTCATCTCCTTCGCGATAGTAATGTAATTTTCAACGGTCAACGAAAATCTTGGCTACCCGATCCTAAATCAGAGCTACCAAACGTTCGAATAGTATTCACGTTTTCCAAAACACACCCGATACATCATCATCAGCATATCAACGCCGCGGCAGTAAAAGATCAACTAGAAACGAAAAACATACCCCTGCCATGGATTCTGAACCTTGAGTCGGCACAGTTGACAAAATCGTCGTCGTCGTCAAATCTTATAGTCCTTCCAACCTTATCCCAAAGCGAGCTTTTGTCTGTTGCCAAACACCATTATATGCGTGGAAAACGAAGCCAGGGGTCAAGTCATTGGTCAGAAACATGTAGCGTATCAGTTGAGAACGCTAATGACACAACCAATGACCTTAGTCGCTGCGTACCAATGCCAGAATCTTCGTTGAATATTGGTCAATTAGAGTGCGTTCGCGATTGTTTGAATTCTACATCTACGCCGGTACCGTTATTTGCTCGTTTGGTTGCGACCTATATACTACAATGGTACGATCATAACACGGGCAAGGTTGACAGCACTGGCAGACGTGTTATTCCGGGAACAACTATGGAATTGGTTGATTTAATGTTACAGGTGAGCCAACCTGCATTAATTTGATTAACTTTATTATGCATCGCTGAGCATATATAGATTATGGATACACTCAAGGTTGCTACTGTATTAAACCAAGACTGACGGTATATACACATCGTTTTTCACACATGTGAGAAGCAATATGCTCTTGGAGAATGTTGGCGGAATTAAGACACAGCGTGGTCCTTTGGGACCGAACATATTATTTCATTGCTGCTAGCAGGACCTACGCATTGTATAAATGTTACTGTGCCGCCGAAAAGGAATACATCAAAGCGATGCAAGAACCGCATATAAACTATTTTCATCTTGATTCAGTCTTAACGGTAAGGCTTGAATTCAGTCATTTTCGTTTACAGGCCACATGCAAATATGGACTGTCCACGGTGTTTACATTCTTTTCATGTCAATTATGCGGCGTTCAACTTATAATGTCCTCGCTGTTTGGAACTTTTGTTCCCCTGTAGCCGCGACCCTACCGTATAGACAGTCGGGGTAACACCCATACTGTAAATAAATTATTGAGGGTGTACCACACACCTCTAGCTACTACATTTTTCTTGACAGTGTCGTACACACCCTTAGCTACCAATTTGGCGCGAATTAACTATAACGGACACCGTCTGTAGCTAATGCGGTTTGTTAGTTAACTGTCCTGTGTAGTTTTTTCTAAATTTACGATATTTGTATTTAGCCCATATGGACATTGCTCAAATAATTCCGAACACTGCCAATAAAACTGTCAGAATACACGGTGTGCCTGACACTTTCGAGAAGTTGTAATACTTGTAACTAGCTAACTTTGAAAAAATTTATTAAAAACATGAGGGTGTCTAAGACACCCAGTTGTCAACAGTGTGCCTGAAACTGTGTGGTGTACATAGGTTCCAAACGCTGAGGATATTATAACGTCAACGCCGCATTATTGCTACGGCGATTTTTTGTTGTTTTATTATAAAATACTAAACATAAAACAGTATTGGTCGTTACAAGGAATCAAACATATATGTGCGAAGTGATAAGCACATGCTATGTACGCCCAGATATACACCTTTTTGCCAGTGTGTGGTACCTTGAAAACAATGTTGAATAGGGCGGGGCGATTCGTAAAATTGTAGAAGTTATAGGCACATGCTATGTACCCCAGATATACACCTTTTGGCCAGTGTGTGGTTCCTTGGAAATAACATTGAATAGGGTTAGGCGATTAGTAAAATTGTAGAAGTTATAAGTACATGCTATGCACCCCCTAAATATACTGCTTTTGGCCAGTGCGTGGTTTCTTGGAAACAATACTGAATAGGGCGGACGATTCGCAGGATTGTAAAAGTTATAAGCGCGTGCTATGCAACTCCAGATATACACCTCTTGGCCAGTGTAGGCTTTCTTGGAAACAATATTGAATAGGGCAGGGCGATTCGTAAAATTGTAAAAGTTATAAGAACACGCTATTTAGCCCCAGATGTACATCTTTTGGCTTGTGTGTGGTTCCTTGGAAACAATATTGAATAAGGCGGGGTGATTCGTAATTGGATTACAGCATTTACTGTTTTTGTATATGAGTGGCACAAAAAGGCAAAGGCGCGCTCACAAATATATTATGGGTCGACGGCAATACATGTCGCACAATTCAGCAAATTAGGTTAACCATGTATGTACATATATATAGCCCGCAAATATTTGTCCGCCCCCAACCAATGTTTCGCTTTGGTGGCTTGGACTGGCGAAAAAGTTCCATTAAAGGGTGGATCTATTCATCAAGGAGGTCCAAGTATCAAACATTCAAAATTCACTCGTTCAAAATTTTGCTCAAAATTTGAATGAAATTTTACCGTAATTCGTGACGTAAAATGTATCCAATCACGATGCTTCAAAATTTTTTGCAGTGTTTTGTTAAATTATTAGCTCACGTTTTTCAAACATCTTCTCTGTCTGTGACTGCCTAAATATATATATGCTACAAAAGTTTGAACGGTGTTCGCACAGTCAAATTCGCTAAACAGTTTATGCAGAAAAAAACGCGTTCAAATTTTAGTGGAAATTTGAACTAAAAATATGGCACTGCTGAAGCCGTGTGGGGGGGTCCTAGAGAAAAGTCATTGGTATATTTGGGCTCATCTCGATGAGCTGAGTTCAACTCTGCCCATTATGACCATTTTCAGAAATAAAATTTTTTTTCTGGGCAAAAAAGGCACCAAGTTACCAAGGTATATTAAAAATCGAAGAAAACTTTCCTTCCGAATTTCGACCTATAATACACCATTCACCGCAGCTCGATGAGGCAATTCTAATGGTACCAATTTTCATTCAATTAAACCACACAGTGATGCGTTATTTTAAAAAACTAGACAAACCAGAATGCACTCACATTTTATATCTGAACGCCGATACATCTTCCTAATTTAATGAACCATGGACCCAAATGGATGAGCAGCAAACTATTGACGCTATACAAATTCAGCCAGGTATCTTTCGAAGAATCTATCTGGAAAACCTCTACGGTGTCGAAAAAACATTTTAACCGACCTCATAACCCCTCAATATTCTGGGTGTGAATAATTGTACCAGTCACCTACCGCGTGCTCTAAAACGCCAACTTCATCCACAATGAAACGGCTCTTCAAATTTTCGATGAAACCTACCATCATCAGAAGAATTTTATCGAGAGGCAGTTTATGATTAAAAAGAAAAAATAATGAGAACTGGATATTTCGTTCGACCGTTTTTACTGTCGAAACACCTCCATTCTAAATTGTCCTAACGCACCATATCACACCGCTTAGCCAGGTAGTTAAGGTTCAAAAAATCACATATATAACTATTACTAATTAACCCCAGTTTAGCCAAGTATTCAACAGTACTATCATAATTTGCCGTTATTCGACAAACGTAAGCGAATTTTACATTCAACTCTCCAATTTAGTGTCCCCGATAACATTATTTTGTTCAATAATACTGTAATTATTATTTTTTGGTCTACCGTGTTTAGACATATTTCAAATGTAATATCTGAAAAAATACTAAATCTAAGGCTAAGGTTGATACTAAGCCTAAGCCTGGGACTAAGTCTAAGCCTAAGCGTAAGCCTGAGACTATGCCTAACCCTAAGCCTGAAACAAAGCCTAAGCCTCATACTAACCCTGGGACTAGGCCTAAGCTTAAGCGTAAGCTGTTTTTCACTAAACATTACGCTCTAATGCATCAAACATATCTAACAAAATTTCAGAATAGGCATTTTTCGCTTACATTCCCGATGTATGACTCCATATCCTGCTACCAGGGCAACCTGTTGAGATATCTGAGTAAAGGATGTATAGCCCATTGCGTTTTCTATAGTATATTCAAATTTGAGTCAAATCGTCCATTTAACCAAAAGTTATGGTCAAAATTGTGAAAAAACCAAAATCCATATTTTTTAAAACTTTTCGACCTCGGAATTTAGTGCTTAATCCTGAACCCCTTAAGGAAATAGCAGTCCGCCTCTATTCAGTAGGAGCGCAATGTTAAAAGCAAGACTTGAAATATAAAAAATAAAGTGCAGTACAGTAATAGTTCAGCACAGTACAGATCGGGACTTGAATGCGCAACTACAAACTATGAGATGATCTTATTACCTATACATAGGCCTATAATGGGTTGACTCTCCTGAAGGTACCTCAACCAATCTTACCACATACAGACATGAACGCAACCGAATAGGGCCAGGACAAATACCCAAATACCCTGGCAAAATCCGCCTGCGGCATGCTAAGCTATTCCGTCGATTAAAACTAACCTATGCTTCTCCCTTGAAGGATGAGGAATCGTATAGGCATCGTTTCTAAGAATCTGACTGCGCAGCTAGGTACTCCCGTTCTGGCTAGAGGAGTGGGATTTTCTTTTGGTCCGCCAGTTCGAAAATTTTCACTCACAAAATTTTGAATTTCCAGCTTCTGCGCCAAATCAAAGTGTTTGAATTGGCATACTGAATTAGAGAAGTGTTAACAATTTGACCCTAATACCAAGGAACTGTCGGAGTCCATGTGAAGGCTACAATACGTATGCTCGGAAGAGCAACAATATCAACTGGGCATCTTCCAGATGAGAACAAAACAGTAATTTGAAAATGACTAATTGTGAGAAGGAGACATATCCAGCCTCTACGGGGACATACCACATAGGCCCTGTTTGCAAACTATTAGGCGGAGTCGGAACCCATATTGAATAGAATGCCCCCAGCTCGATAAGTTCCGTGGATTTTTGGTTCTGACTAGGAAAATATGTGGCAATAGAAAATTTCCGTTTATATTACTGAGGTTACGATAGACAAGGTGGTATGACAATTATGGTTGTAATTTGTGCAATGAAGCTGCATGCAGCTACTACGGATAGTACCTACAAAAGTGATCAAATTAATTAGCTATATTTCTTGCTTGCAGTAACGGCTGACGTCGGCTCAATAGCATGTTGTCCTAACTACATTGATCGTCCACAATTTTATATAATTTTACTGATGGTCTTTGCGGCGTTTATCATTTGCCACGAAACTATAGATATGCCGTTACATCAGGGTATGATTTCTAGAATTACGTGACGAACAGTGTCTATACTTCATATGTATTTATTCAACCGATCTGCGTTCTTGTATTTAATACACTGTTTCTCGGTCGTGTCTCATCGGCACCTGAATCGACTGTAGTTTTTGCGTTTCTATTATCCGTTGTATGCTCTGCAGCATTTGAATGGAGCATTCAAAAGTCGTACTACTGCTCTCTTGGCGATAAAACGATTGCAAGTGTAATTTGTGTCCAACAAGCTGTTGTAACACTGATATGTGTGGCTTTAATAACACATTTGCTCTGGGCGCCTGTGTGCAAGCCGGCAAGCATACTCAAAATACAATCTGTGAATTTTAAAAGAAATTTCTTTGAATTTTGCACCACCAGATATTGTTTTAAAATTTAAAGCAATATTCCTTCAAATTTTAAAGAATTATATTTGAAATTTCAAAGATATATAATTTTTAAAAAATAATTCTTTGAATTTCAAGCAATGTTTCTTTGAATTTTAAAAGAATATCTGGTGGTGCAAAATTCAAGGAAATTTCTTTGAAATTTCACAGAAACCTATTTTCAGTGCAGTCACTCCTCCGATGCATTGATCCGTTTCGATAATCTCTGCAAAATCGCTCTGGAAAGAAAAACATATTAATATAATTTCGTCTTTACAACAAAAAATAAAAATTGTCAGTGAAACGAATAAAAATACTGATAAAACAAAATGGTTATTACTTGGCGACAGTCATGCGATGATGTTACGAAAAACATCTTGATTCACGCCTCAAAGTCATGAATATTAGTCAAATTTCTCGCGCTGCATCATGCTGTCTAATATTATTCAAATTTAGCTGTGTAAAGTGTGGCGTCCATTGTTTTGAACACAACAAAGCAACACTGAAAATGTTAAATGCTGGTAAATTGAAGCCTTCTGTGATTGTTCTAGGCAGTATGTGGTTTAAGTACTACTATGGAGCTCCGTATACAAGTAAAGACAACGGAGGTAGCGAAACGGCGAAGTTTTCCAATGTCTACCTGTACAATCTCATGATAATTACAATAATGAAAGCATCCGTATAAGATCGTTACTTTGGGGGATTCGGACAATCAATAACACAATTTACTAAATACAATGCTCATATAATACTTTTCTATCAGGTTCCACTAATGTTTTGGGAACCTAAAATTCGTTTAAAGCAGTTAAAAAAGCTCGGCATTACCGATGTTTTTTCGAATAGTTACCACGAGTATAAAAATATGACCCGAGAAATACTAGATCAGCTTGATAATGTGAAACCAGCTGGCGGAGATAAATTGGCACGAATATATCCAGACAGAATTTTATGTAATACATTTGTGAAAAATCGATATGTAGCTAACTACGATGAAACCATGCTTTATAAAGATTTTCATCATCATAACGAGAACGGTGCCAAGTTAGTTGTCAACACAATTGTAGCATCTCACTACGCTAGCATATATAGCGTAGCTGAACACGCTGCGATCGGGGCCTGTGGTATAATGGTAGCGCGCTAGTCTTGCATCTAGAGATCCGGGTTCGAATCCCGGCTGGTCCAATGAATGATCGCTCGTGGATCTCTTCATTTGGTGAACCCGACGCCATCCCCTGCGCGGTGTTTCTTTACACAGCCAAAGCTTAACGCACGCTCGCTCCGCGGCTCCGCAGGGGAGTTATGTAGCATCTCACTATGCTAGCATATATAGCGTAGCTGAACACTCTGTTGTCGGGGCCTGAGGTGTAATGGTAGCGCGCTAGTCTTGCAAGCTAGAGATCCGGGTTCGAATCCCGGCTGGTCCAATGAATGATCGCTCGTGGATCTTTTCAACAATATTTAACACAATACGGAAATTCTGATACAGCCTCATCTCAATATAAATATGAGTATATTTATGCAGAAATACAATTATAATTTTAATGAGTGACCATAAACTCATTCATAAACTAATGTGTATTTTGTACAGCCTTGAATAAAACTTTTGCTGAACCTGGATCGATCTTTCTTGGAGGGGAAGGGGGTTGTGTTAGCTATAAGTTCGCAAATAGGTAGCGAGCGTAGAGTTGAATTAGCAATCACCTGTGACTCCTAGTACTTCTCCTATCTTATTGGTCTTATTGGCGAGTTAATAGCTGGTATCTTCTCGATAAAGAAACCTTGGGCGTAGCCGATATTCCCGAAGAAACTTGAGGTATGCTTGGGGCGTGGAGGTAAGCCGAATATCGACCACATCATCGGATAAGCAATTGCGCCATGAGTGCGGCCCAGTGTCACCCTTCTGCAAATTTTTTTATATATGAACAACTGATACACAATTAATTCGCAAACAGTTGTTAAAAGTGAAAGTTGCTCCGTTTCTGTTTGATACCAATTAAATGATTATTGGTTTTTATTCGTGTTTTTCGTAAATATATTATTATTGCAATTATTGACAGTAATATATTAATTATAAACGATATGAACCCGTGGTCGCTCATTTTGCTCATACCCTTTTCGTAAGGTTTAAAATCATTCAACGTAAATCAGATTCAGTAAACATTATTACTTACGATACATTTTATTGGCAGTAATGCGGCGTTTACGTTTACCGTGTACATTACAATACGGTGTCTTCGATACCCTATGCTTGAATAGTTGCTTAAAAAAGCGGGAAAATTAATAAGTGAAATTTCAAATTATTTATGCTTATTGATTGTATCCCACAAATCATGCCGGTTAAAGCTTTCCGTAGCTTGCTCTGTATAAATTCTCTACAACGGAAAAAACTAGAATGTGTCTTCTCAAATGACTTTAATAATCGCTAGTTAGATCCATCACACCATACAAATAAGCTGATGGTGTCCGAAACACCATACATAATTGCTTATAATACAGTGTTGGTGTTCAGTACACTATATCGTTAACGGTGATACGCAGGCTGTACGAGGACAAAAGTTCCACGTGGTGGGCAACTTATAACGTAAATGCCGCATAAGTAAATGTACGGAAATAACTTACTTGCAATAAAAAAAGCAAGGCCTGAACTTCGAATATGTTGACCGTTTTATGATCTGTCACTTTTGAAGCCATAAACATGCCAGCATTTATTATTTTTCACAATTTTCCACCTTTTTTCCTTTTTGCGAGACTGTATACTATAGGAAAATTTCAAATATGTTATTGGATTCCCAACAGGATCTTGATATGAAACATAAAATATTAATATAGTCGAGTTTGAAGTGTAACTGAGCCACGTTACGTACAGTACGTTGTGCAGGCTATTGAGTTCGAAAACATCCATCTGGCGGTATGTTGAATGCTTGGGAGTCCAAGTCCCAGCACCTTATAGTAAAACAGAGATGACGCAGAAATACAATATTCAGAGGTGCAGCTTCGTTGCTGTACTGATTAGATTGTTTCGCCAAAGTTTCT
The DNA here is from genome assembly GCA_030248225.1 of Trileptium ribeirensis. Lineage (NCBI taxonomy): Eukaryota > Metazoa > Nematoda > Enoplea > Enoplida > Thoracostomopsidae > Trileptium > Trileptium ribeirensis. Next base: position 20,624 of record JASANE010005039.1, on the reverse strand, counting down.
TACCTGCAAAGACATACACGACGGCTACAATCCTGTTTAAAACGTCCTTGTCTGAGTAGCTAATCCAGTCATAGCAGAGCCTATGTAGCGTAAGCTGTCAAAGTTCCACAAAGTTTCACCGTCCACGCTGAAGTAGCTGTACAGCATCACGAAAGCGCCATTGTTTTAGTCGCACTTATCTTTAGGCCCACACGGTTGCGGTGCTTGTGTCGACAATCAATTGTTGCTTGCATTTCAGCTTCAGACTCTATTTATGTCAATCACGTAGTCGAGATAGGTTACGACGGCTGTGTCTGACACTGATGTGAAACTGACGCCCGCCGGTGCCTCCTGGATGATTGTACTCAGCACCCAGTTAACGGCGTAATTGAACAACACGAGTAGCATGACTGAACCTTGGCGCATGACTGTTTTGAGTTCAAATGGCGACGATTGAGCAATTGGGATCCTGACTACCTACCCTGACTTTGTGTAAAGTTGCTATATTATGTCAAGCAGTTGACAAAGCATACAGTCGCCTTCGAAAATGTTGTAAGGACTGCTTTCTGTTTACTGCATCAAACACAGCTTTAAAATCAACAAAGGTTACAATAGTCGGCCGCCTAACGTCATGTCGGTGGTGTAGCAGCAGTCTTGGTGCCGACATTTGGTCTATGCAGCCCTACCCGACCTGAGGCCCGCTTCTTTCTTTTTAGACAGACTGTGGTGACACGCGCACTTGAAACGGTTCATGACCTCTGCTTATATACATACACGTATATAACCCAAAATACATTTATGTGCCAATAAATTTGTACCTATAAAATCATAAATTTGAACGTAACTAGTTGAATTCATCTGAGTTAATTTATGAGTAAGTCCGGTTTACATGCGTACACCATGGTTGTTTATTTGTCAAAATCACGAACTGCATCGCCCGTATTCATATAACTGCCATCGGCATTCGCATTTTAGTGAACTCGAACAAGGGCTCTGTGATATAGAAACGCGTGCATTTCTCCATTTCGCACAATTGTCTGCATTTACCTAATGACATTCTGAACCGGACAGTTATGTTCCCGGTCTATGTGTGTATTGTAGTATGCGCAAAAACGCGATTGATAATCGTGTTTTCCCGTGTACACGGTCAGAACAATGGTATGCCAAATTGCACAATAGGGACCGCGAAGAGCACCTACATGTTGCTATATCAGAAATCTTTCATCGCTTACAGTCATCGCTTTTACGATTCTGAACTGACTTAAAAAAGCACATTCCAAGTGTACGCACGTAAGGTGGACTCAAGCATTACAATCCGCCGTATTGCATCCCCCTTCTTTCGAGAACCGCTACACAAATTATTTTGCTTGCATTATCTAGGTACTGCTCCAGAGTTTTAGTATGATTCGCACAGGTAGGAAAAGGCTTTCATATTCCTCGTGATTATAAAAACAAAATATTTAGATGAGCTAGATCCAAATTTCGCGCGAATATTAGTTGAGTTAGGGCGTCAGAGATTTTTAGCCGAGTTGAACACGATTAAGAATTTAATGTGGGCTACTCGTGTTTTGTAGAATTTCGGGTTGGGGTTATTAATTGGGAAGGAAATTTTCAACTTTTGTGGTTTGTCACTGGGTAGCACTTTAGGGTCAGGCAGACAGCGTTAATGGAGAGAGGATGTTGGCCGTCTTTGGGCATTATTACGTCATCGGGGTGGGTTATAAACGTATGAACAAAACGATGAGCTAAGAAAATTCGAAAGCACTTTTGAACGTTGGTAGCCCCAGGCGTGGATTAACATCAAGGTGAAAATTTGCGGCGCTGTTTGGGCTGGGGGATCAGCAAATAGTCGCACGCCGCTGAAATTGGTACCAATCGACTCAGCTCGACGAGCTGAGTTCAAAAATACCGCATACGACCATTTTCCGAATTTTTTTTTTCATTTTTTCTGTTTTACCCAATGGGAACCTGTGAAATGTCACCTGAAAATTTTGAAAAAAATTGCAAAATAGACACCTAGATCGACCCAGCAATACAGGAGAAACTCAATGGCACCATTCATACGATATATCTGGCCTCCCTCTGAAGTTATCCGCAAGAACAGTTAACCACTTCGGAAGTAACCCTTTGGGAACGCTCGATTGATTAATTGATGATTTATTTTCCATTTTTTATATTTTACAGCATAATATTAAGCTATGGCAGCACGCGGCAGACCTCAAAATACTAGATTTAACTTTTCGCCCTTTAATATTATACTTCCAGAACCTGATATTAATAATTTCCGCATGACTTATAACCAAATGGTGCGTAGAAGAAGTACATATGAAGATACTATTGTTCTGCTTGCCCAATGGAGACTTATCGCTAACAACCAACAATGTACATGTGGCGACGCGATGCATTTCGCTGCGCGTAATGACATCACGCGCGTTGATAAGTACGAATGGCGCTGTACAAATTGCCGAGCCACATTATCTATTCGAAGCGGCTCATTTTTGTCACCGGATCACATTGGAAACGACACTCGTGATCATTTTCGACTACATCAACAACTTGCCGTCAAACTTCAAACTTGAAAACAGCGGTCGCCACAGATACCATTACGAACTGGTACAACTACTGTAGGGATGTCGCTGTGGCTTACGACCGTGATCATTGGCAAAACAGCATGTTGGGTGGCCCCGGTATCGACGTAGATGTTGACGAGTCGAAGTTTTTTTCGACAAAAATACAACCGCGGCATGCCATGTCGTCAGCATGGTTGGGTGGTGGGCATGATTGACCGACTAACGGGCAAGTGTCTACTTTTCCACGTCCCCAATCGCACAATCAACACAATCATGCCTCTAATATTTCAACATATCCGACCGGGAACCCGCATCATCACCGACAGCTTCCAGACCTACATCCAAGGACTGCGCCGCCTACCAAGCCCCCAACAATATACTCATGCCACGGTCAAGCACCATAACCGCCAATTCATTAATCCAGACAATCCCGACGCCCGTACGCAAAACATTGATGGTCTCTGGGGAAATTTGAAAACCTTCATTCGGCGACGCCAAGTTGTACCTCATATCCTATTCCAGCGAACCCTTATTGAATTTCAATGACGACGACAATTCGCTGAAAATATTGTCGGTGCACTCATTGCCCAAATCGGAAACATGTATCGCGTCTAGAGGTTAGTTCCAATGTCTGTAATACGTTTTCTTATAGAGTTCTAGACTAGGCCTAACAAAATAAGCATAAGCCTTAGACTAAGTCTAACCCTTAGACTAAGCCTAAGCATTACACTAAGCCTAACCTTAGGCTAAGCCTAAGCCTAAGCCTTAGACTAAGCCTAAGCCTTAGACTAAGCCTAAGCCTAAGCCTTAGACTAAGCCTAAGCCTACGCCTTAGATTAAGCCTAAGCCTAAGCATTAGACTAAGCCTAAGCCTTAGACTAAGCCTAAGCCTTAGACTAAGCCTAAGCCATAGGCTAAGCCCAAGCCTTAGACTAAGCCTAAGCATTAGACTGAGACTAAGCCTTAGACTAAGCCTAAGCCTAAGCCTTAGACTAAGCCTAAGCCTAAGCCTTAGACTAATCCTAAGCCTAAGCCTTAGACTAAGCCTAAGCCTTAGATTAAGCCTAAGCCTAATAGACTATGCTTAAGCCTTAGACTAAGCCTAGCACTAAGCCGGGGGGTTGCCGCCCCCCGGACCCCCCGCACTAAGCCGCTACGCTGGCTAGCTGCCACGGTTTTGGGTGCACAGTACTGGTGCTTCCTCGCCTGCGTTTGCCGGTGCAGTATTTCCGAATACCCTAACCTAAGCTTCAAGCTTACCCTAAACCTGAGCCCAGTCTAAACCTAATTTCCAAACATCAAAATATCCATTTTTCGCTTGCATTCCCGATATCGAGAGCCATATCTTCTTGTGACGGACAGTTATCGTCACACTCTATACATCGCCATATAGCCCATTTCATTTTCTATAACATATCCAAATTTAAGCCCAATCGGTCAATCCAATCCAAAGTTTTCTCCAAAAAGATCAAAAAACCAAAATCCATATTTCTAAAAAATCCGACTCCTAACATTGGGACCCTCTCCTGAACCCTCTTGAAGAGCTAGAGTCCTGAAACCTTTTTCATTGGAAAGAGCAGGAAAAACTGGTCCATGGAGTTTAGGGAGTGACGATCTTAGGCGGAGCTTTAGGAAAACAATTTGCCAAAAAAGCCTCTATACCCCAAAAAATCCAAATAAAAGAACAATACTTTAGCATCATCAGGAGGTTATACCTGAAAAGGGCGACCCTAATCTCGAAGAGATCTCTTTTGGGGGTAAGAGATGATTGGGAGTCCAGAGACTATGAGGCTACACTGAAAAGATGGTGGGCCCCTTCTTGATTTTTCCCCCTCAGCCCAATCAGGGCCAAATTTTCACCTGAGTTGATTAAGATGAATTCTGAGAGTTATAATCGGTTTCGCAGTCGGTTCATCTTTTACGGTTCTGTTTTACTGTTTCGTATGATAAACTATACATGTATTTAGTTAGTATCATTTTTGCCTGTATAATTATTGTTAGTTTGTGCATATATCGCAAGTATTAGTCGATAATTAAGGTATTTCCGAGAGTTTTGTAAAATTGGCGATTGCGTAGCATAAAAAATTTTAACGTAGAAACACGTAATACATTAGTAGTGCTGGCCGAGAGCTCAACTTGATAGAACTGACCCGGCCCTGAATATTCATGTGGTGTATGCAGTGTTTAAGAAAGCCGTGTTATGTATAACCGAGCACGACTAGTACCGATTACGTCTAAAAAGCGCCTACAATCAGCAAGTTCTAAATGCACCCCGTGTCCACCTACGGCAATAGCTGCTTCTTAGCAGAGTATATGAAGTTTAAATAATCACTTCTCAGTGATTCAATTTTACATGATAACTTAATTGAAAGACCTTCCCATTGGGTGAGAACTTTGGCTCGGCTTTGGAAATTGGTTAAGGTTTGACATTGCTTCAACGATGCCAAACACGACATATCACGGCCATTTCTTCGCTATGAGATAAGGATGTCACCAGCTATGGAGAATGTAGATAGGGATTGGCGATTATCGGGAATAATACGCATTACTCGACGGTAATCATGTCCCTTTCCTTACTGTAATCTCAGTTATAGAGTGCAAACCGCAAACGAACAAAATGAAGACATGAAAATGTGTCGCTGCACCTTCCAGGCACACCAGAATCCTTCGGTGTGCATTACATGAGACCCGATTACAGCATCCTAGGTTATGGTAACACAAATAGAAATATATGAATATAAGGTACTCGCAAACCGCAGAGTTAGGTTTTATAATTGGTTATTGTTGTGTCGACTTTTGTTGACTGTCCGTCCAAATTTTCAAAATAATCCGAGGAACAAAATTTGAAAGTGAAATAGATTCGAATTTGAAATAGACTTAGGTAGACTTTTTATGTACTTAGAGGTTAGAGCGCGTCCTAGAGGCTAGAAACCTGTCGTACGTTTATGGAACCGCATTCCAGTTAAGTTTCAAAAATTTTAATGATTGAAGTCTTACGGGTAGTCGCACTAATATAAAATTTGCCTACATACAGTTTGGCATCTTCTCATGGACGCGAATAAGCAGTAGAATTTTGTTTTCGTTAAGCAGTAAATGATAATAATATGAATTAGCTTTAGTTAAGATTTCACCCTGTGCAGCTAGGCAATGGATTCAGCGACAGAATACATTGTCCAGCAGGCGCCCCTGCTTATGAAACTTAGATCGGGTCTGAGGAAAATTTAGTTTCAGATACAGCAAATACAAAACCCTAAAAAAATTTCGCAGCGACTTGATCGTTTTTCCGGCTGGGCCGAATACAGATTTAGCTTTCATAAATTCACACATTTATTCAGATCCAGCGTATATTCAGTTATGGCTTTCTCTTTTTCACCATAACTTGCGTTACTCGCACGACAACACCTTGTGCCTATATCACGACCAAGCTCGCAAAATCCTTACGTAATATATCTATTTTGCGATTGTTGAAAAATAACATGCGCGGTGGAAAATTGCATGGTAACTATGGAAATCGAAAGAAGCTAGAGAAACGTTGAGGCAGGATTGGGCATATGTTTTGTAGTCCGGACTAAGCTAGGAAGATACGACTGCATCGTGGACTATAAACTGGGCGGAAATAGAGCCCAAGAGTGGCTCAGAGTTAAATTTTACTAGAGCCACCATAAGGAACCATTGAATACGGATGAGATTATGTACATTTGAGCGAACTTCGGATAAAGCCTGTAGCCAGTAGGATAGTGTCAGGGCATATTTCTGGATTCCAGATTGATCTAGGAGAGCAATGCTATTATAAAGGTTCATAAAAACTCAATTTCAACTACAATTCGCTACATTATGCGTCGTTGCGAATGTCACAAAACCGGTACTGGAGATGAGGGGCCAAGTTTGGTTGAAACTTGGAAGTCGTAGCGCCCCTGGCTCCCACAGTAAAGATCAGTATAATACTTACCGCGAAAGGTTGCTAGATAGCCCGTACAATTAAAATTGATCACGCACTGAAAATTAAAAAAAATTTGATTACGCATTTAAAAACGACATAATATCATGTACAGGACTCGATAGTACAATTAATAGGAAAATTCACAGTGAACAGGGGCATTTTAGACAGTGCCACTGCAGTTTGAATTAGACTTAATATTGGACTTCCTTACAAGCTTAGGGGCATTCGAGGATTCAGGCATGTGTAAATATACGGCGGAGGGGGCACGATTCTTAGGAGGAACCCCCTCCCCAACCATTTTATTTTGTAATACCCGATATCGTTGTTTTTTCTTTCTTTGAATCATTTAAAAGGGAATAATTTTATATGAAATGCACGACCAATATGTATTTTGAATCGTAGGTGTCGAACGTCCGTCGTCTTAAGGGGTGGATGGTCGATGGCGGAGGTAGGTCCTGAGGTCCTCAGCTGAGATCCTCTGGTGTTTTGTCAAATTTGCATCAATTTTTGCTAATTTTTGTTAAAATTTTTCGCACCTTCGGCAGAAGGGGAGAGGGTCGGAGCCTTCAGTGAGGGGGAAATATAGCTTGAGGCAGGAGATCCGACCATTGCGGGTAGCCCATTCTACCCCTCTATCGACACTTATGATTTTATATCTATAAGTTATTTATAATTGACACGGAGTGAGCGAACAGACCTGGTGTTTCCAATGTTGAGAGTGGTTCGGACGAAAAATCATGAGATTTTCTTTTTCTCTGTCGGTGTCGCTCATGATTCATATTGGTGTAGACAAATTTAGATAAACAGTTTGTGAGATAGGAAGAGTAATGATGCTGTACTTTGGGTTGACAAGTGAATTGCGACCCCATATTTCATGTGGAAATGGCCAAAAACAGGTTCTACGGGTTCTTTATCAAATCTGGCCACGTCGTGCCTTGTGCCATTGTTTCGCAGCCCAGATTGCGTCACATCAACATCGCTAGCCAGAATCCGATTGTCGAGATCTACAAGTTTGCTGGACCCAAGTTTTTGTGAAAATACGCCCCGGGTCGCTATGGGCATGAATAAAATGTTCGTCGACCGTTTGCCAGAAACATCGATTTTGTAAATTTCAGCATGCTGTTGGATGTTTCTTCTTCCAGAGTGTGTAAATTTCTAAATCATGCTAAATACAATGATTTCCATACATACACTCCAACTATATTCTGGTTCAATGGGTTCAGAGTCGATGCGGACGGTTCCCAATATGTAGTGTGTCCAGTTTTTCACTTATGAATTGTGTGCATGGTATCAAGAAAGGACAATCTTATATTATAGGTTTCTCGGTACACTAAATACGATGTTTTGGTTTTCGATATGCAGTACGAATATTTTATGTTTTTGCAGTTTTTTTTCAGTGGTTCTATGTTCGGCGAAGCCATTTTCGGGAATGGTGTCATTTCGAATTGTTCGTATAAGATTAACAACTGTACGTTGAATATCACAGAATCATTTACAAAGACTGGATCATGAATATTTGTCTGTTTTGGACGGGTTTTAGGAATGTTAGCGGCTGAAAGTGATGTCACACCTATTCGTCTGCCAACACTTACGTGGTTTGCTTTGTTTTCTGTATCTTTACATAAGATGTTATAGATTTTGTGACACATAGAATACGCCCAGGAATGTCGCAAGCTCTTCAAAAGTGGTAGGAGGTCAATACGTCTGGTGCGATCGTCTAGAACCATTTTTATAGCCTCATCAGTAAATTTTTCATGGAAAGAGGAACAGGGGAACCCTCTGGAAGGGGATAAAGCTATTTCCCAAGCGCAGATCGGCAACGCCCCGACGGGAAACTAACCCTCAACAGTGGGAAAATTCAACTCTTCTCCCTGAGCATGTATGGTTGTATTATAGAGGCTACAAAAACAGCTACATATTCAAAAACCTGTCGAATAGATTCATTTTCCTTAAATAATTATTTTAGCTGTTTGGACATGTAGGCTAGGCAACTTAATTTTTGTTCTGTCTGTTTTATTATTTCAAACATTAAGGCAATTCGCGGGCGCTAACATAATTATAACTTTTCGCAGTCAAACAGTTATACTCTTATTCAATTGTTATACATTCTCTTGGTGTCATAAATCCAAAGGAGAGTGACAGCGTTAGTTTGAACGCGTCAAACCGTATATATATATATCTGTAAAATAACTATATCTGCGCACATAATCCCTTCAAGCTCACCAGGTCCAAATGGACCTAACGCACATTGCGAGTCATGTTTACTGCGTTTGCAGTACGTTTGCACACGCGTTGTAGTTTACTCACATTGCGATTTTCCATAATTAAGCGAGCAACATTCCCAGATAACTCAGTGTTTTGCGTACGCTACTTTCACCCGAGCGTCCCGGGGTCGATCCCTGACGCTGGTTTGGGTTTTTCAAACATTGTATGATACAGAAATTAGTTCGGGCAAAAAATGTTAACTATCGCCATCTATTCGTGTCACATTCCCATGTTTATAGGTAAATGTCGAAATATATATTGTTGATACAAAGCGAATCTTGATATTATAAAAGTAAATTGCCGTTTTTACTGGCAGACAATTTTGGTAAATTAAGACGCAGCAAGACATGTCAAAACAACGCAATTTATGACTTTATAAAACATCGGCAGTTACACAACTGCTTGTGCGTTGCAATAATTTTGAAATATTGTGTTAACTTTTCTAAAGAAGTATCTTGCGCACTGTGATGAAGTGCAACTTTATTACGGCAAGTATTATTTTGTTGCTTGTTTACATATTTCCTCCAGTACGACTTCCTACGATCATGATGTCTAAAAAGAATCTGCGGAATTTGATTTGTCATAGAAATTATTGTCATATATATGTAACGCTCCATATATGATTTAATTTAGTTAGTGCTACAGTTTAATCTTGATTTTCAGTATTAGGGGCTACTACACTTCAGTTTTGTCAGCATAATTCAGAGAAATTCACACGTCGCAACACAAGCAGTGTTTTGTGTGCAGTAGTACAGGTCATATATTCGTAGAAGTGTTGGTTAGAAATAATTGAGAGGCTATTCCCTTACAAAGCCGAACCCAATTCAGTAAAACAGTGGGATGCTACTCAGCACGCAAACATTCCCGCAATGATATTTTCCTCTAATTAAATTCATGTGTACTGAATATACAAAGTCACAATGTTTCACAAATGCTGTCCTGGCACATTCAAACTGTGCAATACGGGTGCAAACATGTAGAGCATACATGGCGGCAGGGGGGGTAGAGGGTAACCCCCCTGAGGTCCAGACCCCCCCCTGCCGAGGCCAAAAAGCCAGGGGGGTAACCAGCCCCCGGGGTTGGGATATGCAGCACCCCCACTGTAGGGGGGCTTGGCACCTCCTCGACGAGTGTTGAAGTAGGACCTTAGTGCAAAACCTGGCGCAAATTGCATATCTCACTGTTGGCATTGCATTACTAATTATTTTGATATTCGCTGTTCAGCCAGACAAAGCATGCTGCAATCTACACTTCTCAGAATCGGAAACCCCGAAGGGGGGTGCGGACCCCAAAACCCCCCGCCTCGACCAGTTTTGAGGCCGGACCCCAGTGCAGGAACTGAACTCATAGGCGGAAAATATGGCTGCTAGGACCAAAAAAGGTCCTCACGACCAACCCCCCTAGGAAGATTTGGCCGGCCAAAGGGGTTACCCCCTGGGATGGCCGCGACCACCCCCCGTGGGGGGCCTCTACCCCCCCCCCGACATGACCGACCGCCGCCATGTATGATATAGAGAAATTCCACACCCAATAGAAGCGTGATTGTTTTGTTGTAGAACAAATGATTTGTGGAATAGAATACAGCTATTTTTCTTACACCACTCTTATCAGTAGCACAACGTCACTGTCAATATTAGCTATTTAGCTATATCAATAGCAAATGTGTAGACGCTGCATTACTAAATTGTTGAGCAGATCTATTACCATATATGCACCAGACAATGTCTCGGATGGGACAGCCGGTGCTTGGGAGGGTGGCTGGCTATACCCCGGGAGATAAATTTTCAATTTTTTGGGGACCCAGAATTTTTTCATTTTTAGCAATTTTCTTCTTCCTCCGAATTTTACCAATTTTCCCCGTATTTTTACACATTTTGTCTAAGTTTCTCGTGTGTCTTCGGGGGAAGGGCGGTGCGGAGAATCAGGAAATTGGTATTTCGCACCAGAGGCTATTCAAGGCCTCAGACGGATCAGCCCCTGCCTATATTGACATGTATGGATAATACTAACGTCGTTCAAAAACGGTTGCATCAACTTAAGTATGGTAACTCACAGTGTATTACATATTAACAAACATGACATTTATGCGCCTTAATCGAAATGCATATACCAATAGTTATGGCTTTTAGACCCACCACTGATGACTAATCGTCACTGTCCATTATACAAACTAGATGCTTTGCTGGGACCGTTGGGTTTCCATTATTTAAGAAAAATGTTACAACGAGTCTTATGTTTCATACGTGGGCGAGCTTCGAAGTCCAAAGTGATGAGGGGTTCACTTTTCCAAAATTTTTCCTCGATTTTTTCAAATTTTTCGCCATTCTTTGCTAACTTTATCCCAACTTTTACAATTTTCGTTCAGTTTTTTGCTCATTTCAGCCCGATTTTTGCGCTATTTTGCTAAAACATTTCGCGCGTTTTCCTCGTGCGGGAGGGGGTAGAGATGCGCGGAGCTTCATAGGGTTCAGGCTGCCTTCCAGGCAGGCGAGAGGGAGATACTCCTTCCCTGTGAGAATGTATGCTATATTTGGCACTGTTTATTTAAACTATTACACAATGTTTGTTTATTTTGTGTATCGATCAAGCAACTTCATTGAGACTGTCATGTGGCGTTCACATTATAATGTCCCCAACGTTTAGAACCTATGTACCCCGCACAACGTCAGTCACACTATCGACAACATGGTATATTAAACACTCCCAAGTTTTTTTATAAAAATTAAAGGGTAGCTAGCTAGGGTCGTTGCCACTTTTAAACGGTGCCAAGCGCACCGTGTCTACTTTGCAGTTTTACTGACGGTTAGCTGGATTATCTGATCAAGATGCATATGGTCTAAGATACAAAAATCGAAGTTTCAAAAATGCACAGCGCAACTGCCTAATTTATCGCATGAGCCACAGACGGTGTTCATTACTGTAAATTCCCGCCAAATTGGTAGCTAAAAGCGTGTATGACACCATAAACAAAAATGTTGTAGCTAGAGGTGTGTCGTCCACCTTCAAAAATTGATTTATGGTGTGGGTGTCACAATGACTATCTATACGTTAGGGTCGCGAATACAGTGGAACAAAAGTAATGTTCCAAACATCGCGAACATTATAACGTGAACGCCGCATCAATCTGAAGTTACCCATTTTAAAAACAGTATTGGGCTCTTCGCGATTAACACAGCTAAGTTATTCACCCGCTTAGTTCTTATAATTGGAAAGGTTGGCGGACTGGGAAATCTAACATTTCCAGTTCCACCAGGTACGACATGGTTTCGTTCCACCAAGCAAACTCTCGACCTCTGTCTGGTTCGATTTACCTTGATAATTTTTTCCTATCTGTGCAGCTCCAGTGAGAAAAAAATTGACAATATATTTTTGTAAAATCATGCTCCGACTCTAAACATTTTATAAATCGTGTAAAATTAGTGCTTTGTCAATCTTATTAAGTATATATTTGCTTGAACAAAAAAGCCTGAAAACAGAAAAGGGTATACACCATATAATTATCGTTGGGTTCACCCTAGGTAATAACAAGCATTATTTCACATAATATTCCTTTAATTTGCCGAACCTTGGATATAATGCATCATTTACCTTAAGATGTGTGCAGCGGGGCCGGATTTTGTCACGGTCTGCCGGCCGCGGCTCTAAAGCTATGCTTGGCTAGCTGCGGTCAGCCAGTGTGACATTTTTTGGGCCGAGCTTAACCCTACTAATATATTTAACTAATAGTAAAGTGAGGCTGATAAATTGCCATAAGGGCCGGAACCAGCTCTAAAAGCCATAAATATATGACGACAATGGAAAATTGCTAAAAAATGGAAATTGATGATAGTTATGGTCATATATTCGTAAAACATCCTTCCAGTTACAATAGCATGATTTTCATGCATAAAAAAGCATGTTTTACATAGCTACTAGGTTGGCTTGTAAAAGGCGCCTAAACAAAAATTTTAAAAATAGCGATATTTACGGATTTATTCTAGCTACATTTTTGCGTCTTACTTTAAATACAATTAATCTTGGGTTTTTTGGGCCTAAATCTAAATATTTTCCGTGCAACACAATCGGCTAAACTCAACGTAATAAATTTTTTTCAAGAGTCCGCGCCGGCTATCAAACCCTGAGATATAGCCACTTCCGGTTCATGCAAACATGCTAGCATAGCTTAGCTATTTATTTTATTTATGAAAGGCCGGATTTGGCTACGCCTTTTTGTCACAAGCCCGAATTAACTCTGTGACAGAATCCGGCCCTAAGCGCACACATCTTAAGGTATCTAAAATATTTGAGCATAGAGAGTGAAGCGTTTTTGTTTTAGTCAGAGAGGATAAAATCGGCGTCGTCTGTCCCTCCGTCCGTAGGTCTGCCCGACGAAGTACTCAAAAAATACTTGGCCGATTTATATTTTTTTTTGCTTTAAAGGCCTAATAAATATCCTTCAGCTGCAAAACATAAAATATTTGAAAATTTTTTTTAGTTAATTAGTAATTGCTAGATTTTTTCTTAGATTAAATCATGTTAGCCTATTTTTTGCATTTTCAAACAAAAATTGCTTAATTTCCAATGAATAATTAGTGTAAAAACTATTATTTTGGTGTGTATGCTACATCTCGCCATGCTGATTACCAATCTGGTGATTATTACTATTCGACGAAGTCAACAACATGCTAATTAGTTAGTCAATTATCTAATTATTAACTAATTATTAATTAGCTAATTTTAAAAAATTTCAAGTGTCAGAAATGAAAAAAGTGCACATAGAGGTTATAGACGTCGCTGATCACGAATATGACATTCTGAAACCTTAAAACGTGGCCGTATATGCTAATTAGTTAACTAATTAATTAGCTACTTAGTTAATTTTATGCAAATTTTAAAATCACCCCAAAGTGGCTGGTTTTTTGCGCTCTAGGGTTTTTCATGTCGCTGATCATGAATATGTGACTTTTAATGCTGAAGAAAAATTTTATCATGTATGCTAATTAGATATGGTGTTCATCATGTATGCTCTTTGGCATGCTGGATTTGACAGATAATTGTCTAAACCGTGATACTTATTACAAGTTGATTAAATATATAGTTGAAATACAAGTATGCATAAATAAGAGATACAATAATTTGCCTATTGTTTTACCTACATCTATTCATGATCAGCGACATGAAAACCCCTCTAGCGCAGAATATTAGCAATTTGGGGGTAATTTTACAATTTAATAAAGTGAGCTAATTAGCTAATTAATTACTTAACTCATTAGCATATGCGGCTGCGTTTAAGAGCTTCAGAAATGTCATATTCGTGATCAGCGACACCGAAAACTCCCCTGTGCATTTTTTCATTTCTGACACCTCGAAAATTCTCAAAATAATTAGCTAATGGATAATTAATTATTAACTATCTAACTAACTAGCGTGTTTTTAACATGCTCGAAGAGTAATAAACACCAGATTCGTAATCAGCACAACAATATGTAGTATGCGCACCAAAATAATAGCTTTACGCTAATTATTCTTTGAAAAACAAGCATTTATTGTTTAAAAATGCTAAAAATAGGCTAACTCGCCTAAGTAATTATTGAATTACTAGTTAACTAAAACAAATTTTGCCAAAAAATATATCTATTGCACCTGAAGGATATTAGGACTTTCAAACAAAACAATTTTAAATAGGCCTAGTAGTATTGAAACAGACAGACGGCGCCGATTTTAGCCTTTCTGACGAAAACAAAACCACTTCGCTTCGCTCCGGTCAAATATTTTAGTATTTTACATCCATCCTATTGACAAATCAAACAGACATTATGTGAATTATTGGTTGTTATTACCTAGGGTAAACCCAAAGATAATTATATGGTGTTCAATTGTGACATATTTTTATCACGTAACACTTGCTATAGGTATCTCTGAACAAACAAGTGTTACACGATAAAAATATGTCACACTTAAAACATAAAATTATTGTTTTGTTTAGCCTAGATAATAACAACCTCTAACTACATTATGTTTCTTTAATTGGCCGATCACATGGATATATAGTTAAAATATTTCACGTAAATGGCCCAATTCGAACAAAAAGTTGACTTAATCAATTCCCTTTTCATTTTCATTTGCTTCAATAAAAATTGTGAAGTTTTGGATAAACTGGCAGAGATTCCGGAAAAGTGCGCGGCATCTCAAAAAATTACGAAATCATTGGGAAAATGGTTGGATTTTTAGATTTATTTAATTAGAACATTAAGTTTAGTATAAACATTGGAAAGAGATAAAATGAGAAATTCAAATAATGTACTAATCGGACAACTGTAAAATGACATATAGATATGCAACTACAATGTGTAATCATTTCTATGCACAATTTTGGACAGAAAACAAAATTGAAGTATCAGAGTTCAGACAATGAACAGTAATGTTTTGTTGGATCCTGGCTGACTTTTCTCCCTATACAGGAAAAGACAGAAAAACAGATGAGTACGTGTAAGCATGCTGGACTAACTTGGCACCGCCAAAATCTATGCCACAGTGTAGTAAACAATCCCAAGTTCGTAAATTCTGCGACAAACGTTTTGCTAATTTTGCCTTAAATACTAATGGGTTTTGATCTTTTTACAATGTATATATAAGGAAAAATTTCATGATATGCACAAATATAATAATTAATTTGGAGCAGTGTAAATATGAAAATTTAAGCAAAATCTATTTAGTCATTAAAATAAAAATCGAATTTAGCTTAGCCTAATTAGAGCCTCGAGTAACCCCTGCTAGATGGTATAAAAAGACACATATTCCCGCAAATGTACATGTCAGTTTTCAAACGCATCCAGAATTAAACATCGGCCAATTCGTTCCTTTGCTATTACATATTGTAACACGAGTTACCGAATGTATTATGTACATCGCAACCAATCTACAAGATAACTGATCATGCGAATAATTTCGTTCATCATCAATGTCAAATATCAGCTCACTGAAGATTTTATGTAAAGTTTTTAACTATTTCCTGCAAAAGATAGCTTCTCGTTGAAACCCGTTTCCAAGCCACGCTTGACAGCTACCCCACCTGCATCAGCATTTACCCAGCACGGAAAGCCGGAAAAGGGATTGATAATTATGGATATAAATTTGCAACCTACCAACATTGATTGGTATAATTTCTTTACAAAAAGTAATAAAAAACTGAAAGCGCCTAACCTAGAATCCTTTAGCTTGTAGCATGAGTTTGAGGCTAAGCCCATCAACTATCTTAGGTTACGGCGGACTCTAGAAAATAACGAATTGTTATTAAAGGTATAGATCTGCAAAAATATATATACTAGTTTTTACTATCTAAAACGTATTTTTATTGTTAATCATTTTTGAAGCTTTATATATGTAAATAAAACGAATTGTAATATATCGAATATAATTAGCTCTTCTGATGTACCCGTTATGGAACAACACCACTGCTCCAGTGCAATGGAAGCCGGACTACTCCAGGCAAGTTTGTGCTTTAAATAATAAACAGAAATGCAATACTTTTCCCATACATAATACATTAAATATTGATACAAATATAGGAATAGATTTGTTTTTATAGAAAAATGCACGTATGTAAGACGCTAAAATTTTAGTTTATGATTTATAAAATTATAGATAGCAATGCGTCGTTCACAAAGAAATGTGTGCACTTGCTCGACATCGTCAGCATATACAGAGGTGTGTATCAAAACATTACATTCAACAGTATGTAGCAACCCTCGTGAGTTGTTACGCAAAGTTTGTTCTGTGTTACAACTTATGTACGTGGTTACGCACAATCAATAGTATGTACCAACATTGCTAATGTTGTTAAGTTCTGCTCATTTGTTACGCTGGAATGTTGTTACATGTATTCGTAGCTTTATAACAACATGTGAATGTTGTTACGCACAGTCTCAAATTGACCCGCGATGACGTATGAACGCTGGCGCATGCATCTGGATGTATAGTAGAGTCATGGATTAAAGAACGCCAAAATTTTCACACCTTCCGAAAATCGTTTTCGCGTAATTTGCGTGTCATGGTTCATTTAAAAGCCAGTTGAGTCCTAATCCTAGATTGTAGAGTAACCTGTGCGAAATCTTTAAGTAATTTAAGAAGCCTTACTCTATCCACAACATGAACCTAATTTGACTGAATCTGGGTCTGTTATTTAGATACAGCCAAAGCTTATTTTGTCGGATTTCATTTTTACTCGACCCAAGTTCATTAGACCCGCACTTATGGGAGAATAAGTTTGTTTTAGGTCCTAACACAGATCACATTTTAGAGATTTCAAGCTTTGTTGAACTGTCGCGCGAGACGATTGGCATTGCGAATTTGAGTAACGAATGCCATAAGACAATAATTCACAGATCGACAATGCCAAATTTCACCGCGATTTTACCCAATTACCACAATTTCACCCAAATTTCATATCTGAAGGCGCACGACACACAGCATAGCTAAATCAGTGACGACAGATTCATTTTTTGGTAAATCTGGTTCGCCGACGGCCTACCTATATAGCCCCTGAAGCGGTTAGCAACTTTCAATACAGACGAATAACTGGCGTGACAGCATCTACCCATGGGCGTAGATCTGGGGATAGTTTTCCACTTTTACGCCTTTCTGTTTGAGGTGACCAAGGAGATTACCCCAATTTTTGCCAAGTTGAGCTAATTCTTACGAAATGTTTTCCAAAATTTAGCCAAAATTCCAAAAATTGTTCTCGTAGCTTCGGCGAGCACATGAGAATGGAGGCTCAGCCGTCACGGAACCAGCTGTTCCCTATGGACATGAACAAATCGACGCATTTGCATTTATCAATTGGTGAAATTAGCGTGACACAATATAAAAATGTGTGGTCGAATCGACGTCATATATAGATTGGTACGCATAGCGCGACACTGTCTGCAGTAAAAATGTCATTGTCAAGCATGCTTCTGCAGAGTGGGAAACGATATGGATCTGGGCCCACTTTTTAAATACAAAATACCAAAACCGGCTTTACGTAATAACTCACGAACGTTGTCGAATGTATTGTTTCCATACATATGTGAGCATATGTTGACGATGTCGAGCAAGTTTTTTCTCTGTGAACAAAGCACATAGAATGCTGCGCTTACTTTTAGCTAAATTCGTTATGATTCGGCGTGACTATAGCTGTATCGCTTAATGTACCAACGAAAGTAGCGGTGTTTTGGTTTAAAAAGTTGTTGACACCTCGTACCTGTAGATTAAAAAAATGCACTATATTACAATTGAATCAGAAGTTGGCCAACAAATTAATACTCTACTAATTCATAGCATAAGCGTCCCCAGGGAAGATTAGGTATGCTACCAACCAGCCTCTAAGATCGGGCTCCGCGAAGCTCCATATATGCCTCCAGCGCGCAGAAGCTGAGCGGAAAATATTTGGCAACTATGACCGAAAATAAAAATTTCAAAGGAAAATTGGATAAAATAGGTAAATTTATAATAAAAAATTGTGGACGTAAACTGGTGAAAGCTATAGGTACCGCCTTCGACTAATCCCGCGGCGCACCATAGCCCTCTCCCCGCCGATGCCATCTGCCCTTCCCCTACGCCGACATATATTGGACACCCATGCCACCCTTTCCCGCCGCACACCTCCGCGCCAGAACTATCCAACACCTAAGCCAATAAACTACGGACACCGATAAAATATGAAAAATGTTTTCTTATTATATATCACATTTTATACAAAGTTTCGCATAATTTACGAAAATGTTAACGAGCGGACGGGCTATGATATTATGATAAGTCATACATTACATTTATATATTGTTTCACTTTGCTACACAAAATTACGGGAATTGCGATCTTTGACACCCAGGTTTAGACTGTTTACAGCCCTTACCTGGTTTTCCGTGTCTAGAGTTACAATATTAATTTAGGTTAGAAATTTTTTCTACAACACGGTTTAATACAAACGAACAACATATTTTTATGTAAATGTGTATGTACAAAAAGAGCGCAAAGAGTACACAACCATCCAGAGTAAAATAAAATAAAATAAAATGAACAAAACTAAATAAATAATATCGAACCAATAGCTGTTTTAGAATGTGCAAATAGAGTGTCGTAAATTATGGCATTATCTGCGCTCACTGGCGGATCCAGGTAGATGGCGGTGGCTCAATAGTCACTTCTCATTCGTAACGGTGTCATCAAACATTAGAAAATGTAAAACGTATAAACATATTTGAAACAATTGTTTACCAACCGATGGGGCGATATCGGACCTTTCTATTCCTTGCTCGGACTATTCCCCTTACCCCGTTAAACATTGGATCCGCTGGTTCGATGACGTAAATTGTTTCATTTAGCAGAAAATTCTGCGGCCGAATTGCTACGCGTGCAAAAAAAATCTCGTTCGGTATATTAATCAATTTTTATTGAAATCATATTTTTTCCTTTGACGATAAATTTTTACAGCTTGAAATGATTACTGATTGGAATGGGATTCGAAAAAGAATAGAGCTGATTGAAGTTTGTTTACTGGTCAACCGCGGCCGAACTCAGATTCGTTGTTGTATTCCAGGTTTAACCGTGGTCTAAAATCAACTTGATATTTTCGGGACATACTGCCAAAATATTACAAGCTATGGTCTTTTGCGACATAACAGGATTTTATGGTGGAGGGATTTCCGTAATTGTCTACCCAGTTTTTAACGAGAACTGTTGCCAACAACAAGTTATTGTTCTAAAACCAGTTCGTTTAATATATTGGCTCCATGTTACTACATGCGCATTCACTCACGAAAACTACTCACTGACATTTCATCAGTGCATTCATCGTGCCGTTTCATTATAGTACATTGAATTTTGATTATTTATACTACACAACAGGGAACCGTTTCGCCACAAAATCATGTCCAAACTTCGATGCTCAGGAAATTCTACTTCGCCAAATTCCCGAACTTATTTGTTTTTAATTTAGTTTCAATTTCAGCAAATTTTCGAGCTCGAATCTGTTGCGGAGAAATGATCGCGTAAACCATCCGTCATTGCCCATGAGAAACTTTGTAATGCAAACGTAAAGCTTAATATATAAATAAACCAAGTCGATACATTTGCAGGAATAGAAGTTACTGGTGAGAGTTCAAAGGTTCCTGACATCTTGGCTAATTAAGCGCTGGGCTAGCTGGAATCCTGCTGCCATCTGTTGCGGAGAAATGATCGCGCAAACCATCCGTCTTTGCCCATGACAAACTTTGTAATGCAAACGTAAAGCTTAATATATAAATAAACCTAGTCGATACATTTGCAGGAATAGAAGTTACTGGTGAGAGTTCAAAGGTTCCTGACATCTTGGCTAATTAAGCGCTGGGCTAGCTGGAATCCTGCTGCCATCTGTTGCGGAGAAATGATCGCGCAAACCATCCGTCTTTGCCCATGACAAACTTTGTAATGCAAACGTAAAGCTTAATATCGACATACTATATAAATAAAACAAGTCGACACATTTGCAGGAATAGAAGTTGCTGGTGGAGAGTTCAAAGGTTGCTGGCATCTTGGCTAATTAAGCGCTGGGCTAGCTGGAATCCTGCTGCAATCTGTTGCGGAGAAATGATCGCGTAAACCATCCGTCTTTGCCCATGACAAACTTTGTAATGCAAACGTAAAGCTTAATATATAAATAAACCAAGTCGATACATTTGCAGGAATAGGAGTTACTGGTGAGAGTTCAAAGGTTCCTGACATCTTGGCTAATTAAGCGCTGGGCTAGCTGGAATCCTGCTTCCATCTGTTGCGGAGAAATGATCGCGTAAACCATCCGTCTTTGCCCATGACAAACTTTGTAATGCAAACGTAAAGCTTAATATCGACATACTATATAAATAAAACAAGTCGAC
>JASANE010005038.1:0-19514 GCA_030248225.1 Trileptium ribeirensis | reverse complement strand
GTTGAGTTGCTATCATCAGACTTTGAGCGGCTTTCAGTGTCTTTTTTTGGAACGACAAAATAAGTGTCAACCATCCTTCATTTCCTTGACTAATCGTTATAAAAGAGAGTAAATCCTGACACCCCCCCTTATTCGCCGTATGGGTAGCGAACCCCCGTGTTCCAAATCTCTCAATGTTCGTCCCCCTTCACTTACCCGTATACACTTATATTGAAAAAAATCCATCACTTACTAATACCCCTCACTTCATGTTTTCTCTATACTAAAATATTTATTACTATTTATCATGCCTAAAGCGTTATAGTATAGCCAACATTTATTTAATAAAAAGTACCCTAAAATCCTCAAATTTCAAGTTCTCAAATCGCGTCATAAAAAATGCGGGTTCAGCTACGTACCCGATAAAAGGGTTGATCCCAAAATGTCACGAGGTCACAGATAGGCAAATGTATTCAAAATTGGACTATGCAGCTTAAGCTCTACACAGAAGCTAAACCACGACTCTGCATATCTTAGAGTATAAGTCAATATTAATTGTATTGTCGAATTTCCAACGTGAATACTTATAATTTGTATCGGGATCAGAGACTTATCAGGGAAGGCATTGAGTGGAGTTTTTTAATTTATTTTGAAATTTGCATTCGAATTTTTAAATTGAGTAAGAATTTTACATAAACATTGTCAATGTTTGTATGAAAAACAAATTTTTCATAAGACATGAACCCAGTGATTCCGAAGAAATTTTGACAGAAGCACCAACCAGGGCGCCAGATCTCGTCAGAAATGGCTAAAAACCAGTGGTCTCTCTACCCTCCCCCCAAAATTAAGAATTCAAAATAACAATCGTCAAGTTTCTCGACACCCAGATGAAATAAAAAAATCACAAAATTTCTACAAAGACCCCTTTTCCGAAGTTACTAGCTAAAAGTTTCAGCAAAAAGTTGCTTTTAACCCCAATAGGGACGTTTTTGCAGCTTTTCTGAGCCTATTCATTAACTAATTTTTTTAGTGTTTTCCACTGAAAAATATTAAATTTTGAAAATTTCGACCCCCAGCTCAAGCCAGGCGGCCAGTTCACGCCCCCTGACAAAATTCGGCGCCCCTCATTTCAGAACCACCCCCCCCCGTTTTATGCCCTCTGGCAAAATTTTCAGAATAGAAAAGCCTGAGTTTAGCAGTCCATGTTATGCCACCAACAGCGGCAGACGTCGCCTAACCGTGGACCTGGTAGAAGCTAACCGTAATCGTGAACTACCACCCACATGCGTCTAGATCCAGATCAACGTTGTTGATGTATGTATCAAATTAATAGATGTATGTACCAAATTAATATGCTTCATGTTGTGTAGTCTTTAAATTAGAAGTTGCACTTTGAATAGAAAACACAATTTTGTAAAGCGTGTGAGCAACTAAAAAGTAGCCACTTCAATGCGTGTCACACAAATAGTGAAACGCGAACATATATACTGTACCTGGCGGCGCATTGTACAATGTGACATGAGTGAATGCGATATATTAAAAACTTAAATAACAGTCATTTTTCCACACTACCTCATGCTATAAAGTAAAATATCTTTCAAAATTTAATAATTATAATTAAACAAGTTTGCTTACTATCATCCAACCTGGTCCGAGAATCGACCACGCAAACAAATGCTCCGACCGTGTGCGACCGATCCCGAACTGCAGACCTTAGTTCGCTCTGTCCCGTATTACGGGGGGAACAGCCAATTAAGTTAAAGGCGATCATTGCAAGTCCTATTTTTAGCATTAAAATCGGATACTAAGCAATTTGCCGATGCTTCCGCAGCATTTAGCATTCTTAACTGTCGGTTGTTTTGTATAGTGTAATTGTAAAATAAACAATTATTGCACCAAAATCATAAGCTGACTGCAGATCCAACACCTAAACGAACATTACCTTTAATACTAGTAAATGCGACTAAGCGGAATCTTTATAGATAAATAATGTCAAAATTTACCATTAATTACTATCAACATCCATATTAAACACTGTTATACCGTACCATCAACCGTATGTTATTAGTACCCAGCATATGCACAACTTTAACGGCAACAAGCACCTGGTTTTAGTTTTAAAGTTTTTTTTTAATCGCATGTTAACGGTTGTATTTGATGTTCAGTCACAGACAGAAATCTAAGTGTAAAATAATCGATCAGATTTCGATTTTAGCGCAAATAAATAAATTTCAAAATTATTGAGTATGATTATTTCCGAAATTTCGATCTATATCGGTTGAACAAAATTTCACTAGATTTCTTTAGCGCGATTAAATATGCGTGAACGGTACTAAAATGATTAAAAATTCCACGTTGGCATGGCCAACAGGATTGCCAATAGGAACAGTGCTAATCATGTGTGTTACACGGTAAATCGACTACGCCAGTTTGAATAACGAAGAATCCTGAAAAATAGGTAAGTGGTACAACTATATCACCAATCACGCGCCAAAGAATTTAAAAAATTCCACCTGACATACAATATCCACTAATTTTTCGATAGTCTTGATAACCTTCTGTTGCATTTGTTGCATCATACCGTCACGACTAATTGGTTGATTGTTGTTTAATTAAAGCCACTTTAGAAGAAGTATACGAATAAACTAATATCACAAATTCAAGTGCACTAACACTCCACTATAGCTAATATCGGTACCATAAACCAAAGCCCATGATTGCTGTTAAACATAAACTTCTTGAAGCGACTGTATGAGCGCGCATCTTGTAAAGTTTCTCTAGCTTCAGCAACGTATAAATGCAATGGTATGTACAGTCTAACTAGAGCTTGTTTGCTTCTTCTTTAAGGTCGACGAATGCGATTTCCAAAATGTAGTCTCTATTCATTTGTTTGGGTATGTATTGCGTGCAGGGGTTCAGGAATGGCCTATATAGTTTTTGTGAGCGATGAATACGATGGTTTGTTTATCTAAAGTCCAGCTCGTATATTTCATGCCTTTTAAGTGGCTTTCAGTGGGGTTAAGCCACCCGAACCAAGGTGGACTTGGCTATGTGTAGTACCTGGATGACTATTAAAAATTTTACGAAATGAACAATATGTTGTGTGCCTTAATCAGACGAGCATTATAAATAGTACAGTATATACAGCAAGCAAAGCCTGTTACAGTTACTCAATGATTGCTATAAATGAAACCAGCTTGCTATAGTTCACCAACGCTTGCGACATAATAGTGAATATTGTCACTAGAGCCGGTTAAGCTGTTTGCAAGTCACGCTATTTCTGATGGACCGTATTTCTTTACTTAAAACGGAAACATGCTCCTTCTACAATAATAACACAACTGCAGCAGGTGCTGAATTACCCCTAACATATACTTCATGCTGCTATAATGAAATATTATGACGGAGCTGGGCGAAGCCGATTGAAGCGTTTTTTTTCTGTCTGGGAGCAAAAAAGTCAATGTCATTTTCGTCTTTAATGGATCTCAAGAACCACTGAACGGATTTTAAAGAACTTTTTTTTGTTTGAAAGCCTATCATGTAGGAGTGAACACCTGATTTTTGGGATTAAAAAATTTTGAGTGGTTAATTAGTAATTATCTAATTAGGTAATTTTATGCAGCTAAAAAGAGAATTTTGCAATATTTGTGTTATTTATTTTTGAAATAGAGTAGTTTAGATCAAACCATTATAGGGTTTTTTGGATCAGAAGAATGCAAATATATTTTTACCAGATGATAAAGCCCTATGCCCTATGCAAGATAAGTAACAAGAACATAAAATTGAGTACATTCGTAATGCCACAGCCCAAGCTCCGCTCACAAATGTAGTTCCACTACCGACTAGTAACTATGCTTTCAAACAAAAAAAGTTTTTTTAAAATCGGTTCAGTGGTTCTTGAGATCCATGAAAGACGAACGGACATCGACTTTTTGTTCCCAGACAGAAAATAAAAGCTCTTCGCCTCGCTCGTCCGCTCAATAATATTTCATTATAGCAGCATGAAGTATATGTTAGGGGTATTTAGTACTGCTGCAGTTGTGTTATTATTGTAGAAGGAGCATGTTTCCGTTTTAAGTAAGAAAATATGCTCCATTGCAGAAATAGCGTGATGGAAACAGCTTAACCGGCTCTAGTGACAATATTCACTATTATGTCGCAAGCGTTGGTGAACTATAGCAAGCTGGTTTCATTTATAGCAATCATTGAGTAACTGTAACAGGCTTTGCTTTATTGTATACTCTGTATTATACTTTTAATGCTCGTCTTATTAGGGCACACAACATATTGTTCATTTCGTAAAATTTTTAATAGCTTATTTGAGGCACAGTGAGGAACACATAGCCAAGTCCACCTTGGTTCGGGTGGCTTAACCCCACTGAAAGCCACTGAAAAGGCACGAAATATACGAGCTGGACTTTAGATAAACAAACCATCGTGTTCCATCACTACCAAAAAGTTTATATAGGCCATTCCTGAACCCCTGCACGCAATACATTTCCGAACAAATGAATAGAGACTACGTTTTGGAAATCGCATTCGTAGACCTTAGAAGTATAATCGTCTTTAGACTTTACATAAAAATTATCGTATTCGGCATGCTTGTAAAGCTAATACGAAAGTTACGATGTATCATACAGTCGCTTCAAGATGTTTAGGATGTTTTAGTTTGGTAAATCCAAGGGCTTTGGTTTTACTGTACCTATATTATATAGTAGTCGGGGGAGCGTAGGTGCACTCAAATTTCTGCGTATATGAGTTTATCGGATAATTCTTTTGAAATGGCTTAATTCAAAAAACAACATTGTTTACGTTATGTAGTCGGTGCACTACCAGCGTACAAAAGTGTATATAAAGGTTACTCTAAATAATGTTATCAGAACGTAGTGGAGATTGTATGTTGCAGGGGTGAAATCTTTTAAATTCTTTGTGTGTGTGATCGGCCATAACTCGGGAACGACTTAACCGATTTTCACGATCTTGCGCTCATTCGAACCGGCGTAGTCGATTTACCGTGTACATACATCACCGAGCGTTTTATGATTTGGAATCTGGTTCCGGGGTCAGGGGTCAAAATGTGGGGTTTTTACCGCATTTTAGTACCGTTCACGCAATATTTAATTGCGCTAAAAGAAATCGAGCGAAATTTTGTTCAACCGATATAGATCGAAATTTCGGAAATAATCAAAAATTTATAATTTTGAAATTTATTTATTTGCGCTAAAATCGAAATCGATCGATTATTTTACACTTATTTCTGTCTGTGACTGAACATCAAATACAACCTGTTACATGTGATTACGCAAAAATTTAAAAATGAAACCACGCTCGTTGCCGTTAACCTTGGCATGCTGGGTACTAATAACATACGGTTGATGGTACGGTATAACAGTGTTTAATATGGATGTTGATAGTAATTAATGGTAAATTTTGACATTATTTATCTATAAAGATTCCGCTTAGTCGCATTTACTAGTATTAAAGGTAATGTTCGTTTAGGTGTTGGATCTGGAGTCAGCTTACGTTTGGCGGACCGATCGTTCGATTTGATTACACTATACAGCAATACCGAACGTGTAAGAATGCTAAATGCTGCGGAAGCATCGGCAAATCGCTTAGTATCCGATTCGGATGCTAATAATAGGACTGTCAATTATCGCCTTGAACATAATCGGCTGTTTGCTTGTAGCAACGGACAGTACGAATTAAGGTCTGCAGTTCGTGATCTGTTGCACACGGTCGGAGCATTTGTTTGCGTGGTCGATTCTCGGACCAGGTTGGATGATAGTAAGCAAACTTGTTTAATTATAATTATTAAATTTTGAAAGATATTTTACTTTATAGCATGAGGTAGTGTGGAAAAACGACTGTCATTTAAGTTTACAGATCCATTTATTATTACATTGTACAATGCGCCGCCAGGTACAGTATATATGTTCGCGTTTCACTATTTGTGTGACACGCATTGAAGTGGCTACTTTTTAGTTGCTCACACGCTTTACAAAATTGTGTTTTCTATTCAAAGTGCAACTTTGAATTTTAAGTACACAACATGAAGCATATTAATTTGGTACATACATCTATTAATTTGATACATACATCAACAACGTTGATCTGGATCTAGACGCATGTGGGTGGTAGTTCACGATTACGGTTAGCTTCTACCAGGTCCACGGTTAGGCGACGTCTGCCGCTGTTGGTGGCATAACATGGACTGCTAAACTCAGGCTTTTCTATTCTGAAAATTTTGCCAGAGGGCATAAACCGGGGGGGGTGGTTCTGAACTGAGGGGCGCCGAATTTTGTCAGGGGGCGTGAACTGGCCGCCTGGCTTGAGCTGGGGGTCGAAATTTTCAAAATTTAATATTTTTCAGTGGAAAACACTAAAAAAATTAGTTAATGAATAGGCTCAGAAAAGCTGCAAAAACGTCCCTATTGGGGTTAAAAGCAACTTTTTGCTGAAACTTTTAGCTAGTAACTTCGGAAAGGGGTCTTTGTAGAAATTTTGTGATTTTTTTATTTCATCTGGGTGTCGAGAAACTTGACGATTGTTATTTTGAATTCTCAAATTTGGGGGGAGGGTAGAGAGACCACTGGTTTTTAGCCATTTCTGACGAGATCTGGCGCCCTGGTTGGTGCTTCTGTCAAAATTTCGGAATCACTGGTTTCATGTCTTATGAAAAATTTGTTTTTCATACAAACATTGACAATGTTTATGTAAAATTCTACTCAATTTAAAAATTCGATGAACTTCCCAAACAAGTTTAAAAGTTGCATTAAATGCCTTCCCTGATAAGTCTCTGATCCCGATACAAATTATATAAGTATTCACGTTGGAAATTCGACAATACAATTAATATTGACTTATAGATGAACAAATATATGCAGAGTGGTGGTTGAGCTTCTGTGTAGAGCTTAAGCTGCATAGTCCATTTTGAATACATTTGCCTATCTGTGACCGCTATTTGGGTCTACCCTTTTATCGGGTACGTAGCTGAACCCGCATTTTCTATGACTATTTAAGACTGGAATCCAGGTTTTTAGGTACTTTTAATTGTACAAATGTTGGCTATGAAACAACGTTTTAGGATTATAAATAGTAATAAATATTTTAGTATAGAGAAAACATGAAGTGAGGGGTATTAGTAAGTGATGGATTTTTTTCAACATGAGTGTATACGGGTAAGTGAGGGGACGAACATTGAGAGATTTGGAAAGTGGGTGTCCCCTACCACCACCGTGAAGAGGCCAGGGGGTCACGTTCAACTCTCTTTTATAACTATTAACTCGCAAAATAAGGAAAAACGGAGCTAGTGCGCTTAGTCTACACTTATTTTGTCGTTCCAAAAAGATACTAAGCCGCTCAAAGTCTGATGATAGCAACTCAACACCGGCAAAACTTCAATGACTACGCTAGGGTTATTTTAGGCATATATTAAAACCGAAGAACTCTTTGATTTTCTTCCAATGACAAAAGGAAGCACACTTTTTAAATTGTAAATTTTAAGAAAAATTATAATTCGGAGAGTGACTTTAACGTAGCACGTCCATGAAAACTTGCCTCATTTGATACATACCACGTAAATACAACTGTTCGTATCGTGTTCAGCAGCCCCGAAAACCTAAAGACACGTTCGATTGAGTTACATACAGCTGTATTGGAAAAGTTTCGAAATATGAAAATCGAAATTAGGTTAATAACACAGCCAATACTGGATTAAAACAATGAAACCGCTGTATTTAACGGATTAAATAAGCGTATAATCCCGTTGCTCTCACAAAAAAGCTTGTTTAAAGAATTCTTTAGATGTATTTTTTAAACTTTGCCTGATATTTCAAAACGGCAGTTCTGACAAAGAATGCTTAACAGCAAAGTCGTAACTTTCAATGAAAGTATCTAGGATGGCGGTCCTGTGCAAACCTCTCGCGATATAGGTAGCGAATAATAGATGGTACCAGGATGGCCAAATTTCAAAAAATGTGACCCTTGATCATTTGTTGACCATTTTGATTAGCGTATAATGAAAGGGCACAAATGGACTAAATTTGTGATTAAATAAAAAGATTTGTGAAGAACTATCCATCCGGTGAAAAGTTATAATCTCCGCAGGCGGACGGAAATTTTCTTTAAGATTTTTTAGCTTGTTAAACTAGAGGTGGAGCTCTGTTTCAAGCCCGAATCCAACGCGTTTTCTTATTTTGAAATTTTTATCAGTTCGCTATTGTTCTATTCGAAGTTTGTGAGCACCGCATTATGTTTGCGATCTGTGGCTGTTCTCCATCGACCAGTTAAGATACTTTAAAATATCAAAATTATTTCTGATCTTGCTTTACGTATACGTGGCGCAGACAAATCGCTAACATTTGTCCAGTTCAATAATCATGCCATACGTGACTGTGAAAATTTTCCAAAACGAACTGTAAAGGAAGTTGCGTTGTCAGACGAAAACAACACTTGACCGTCTCGGATTAGTTAGAAAGTCAGAAAACTTCCATTTTCAAAACTGTAAAATTTCCATTCTTTTATAGATTTTTACCAGTAACGAAGATGATGTATGCCTGCGTAATTTATGGTATTATTGCGGTCCACATGCTTGTGCATATATGTCCGGAATCACATTTTCGGTCGTTTTAATTTTTTGAGAAGAGTTAGTTTGAGCTGAGTTACAACCAAAAGTGCCGTTGGCAATTTTGTGTGCTTCATGGAACTTTTGAGGTTCACAAAATTTTGCTTTTGTTTAATTTTCAACCGATTTTCGGTTCATATCTATATTATTAAGAATTAATGTTTGAATATAGCAGCATAAAGTATACTAATACCTTGTCTTATCGTAAAGGAGCTGAATTCTGAGTGTCCAATTTGTAATTAGCGATATCTACACAAAATAGCTACATATATTGGGCATCAACTTACATATCAGCCTAATACCAGCCATCCTGCTTGAATAGCTTATGTCTACGGCAGTATGCCTGTCTACCCTTCCATTTCACATTTAAGCTCGCACAGTGTGCATGCACATAAGGACAAATTGCTCCTGAAAATGAGACAAAAACATCGATATAGCTAGAAGATTGTGGAGATATTGCCGTTTTCGCGTATTTTGGACCCCATGGGCACATGACCTAATCCTGCAACATAATCACGAAAAAACAGCACATCATATGCAGATATATAGGGGAATGATTGCTGTGGAAAATGAGACAAACTGCATCTATTACAGCTTGGGTGGTTGCAGAGATATATTAGTTTTACAGTATTTTGGGTTCATGGGCGCATTCAAAAACACGGTTTGGGCCAAACCTGCAGCGTAAAGAGCAGTATATGAGTTGGAGATACATGGAGGATAAGGATACAAAATAACTGTAGAGCTTTCGTTGTTGTACTTAACGAGTTTAAAATTTGGCTCAAGTGCATTACTTGTGATATACAGTGAATACGTTGTTTTTTGGCGCCCTTCACAACTTTACTCGACCACATTCTGCCCGTTCGTTCGGGGATGATGTTTGAATCGGCCCTCGCGCCAAACTAAGGGACGCAAATAGAGATATCAAGCGTTTAATTATTGAGCTGTCACGCAGATCAGTCCGCCAAGTAAAAATTGAGTTATGCCTGTCGTTCTTACAACCCCAGTAACGGACATTAAAAATTACACTACTGTTACGGCCAGTAAGAATACTTTGCTTCGATCGTTTCACTCACTATACTCGCAATTCAATAATAGAGGATAAAGTACTCTCCAGAAATAAGTATAAGCTGTTGGTTTGACAATCTAAAAGTTTCGTTCAAAATGTGGTCTAACTTTTGTCGAGATATTTTCGAAATTTTGGTTCGTTTTTTAATTGCTGTGCACCTGCCCAGAGTTTGTTTGACAGCCAGTTGTTTGCCGGTAGATAAACGTTATTTTATTTCTATTCAATGTTCATTCGTTCGAAACGCAACGCCCATAAAAGCTCCTAATTAGCATTGAAATAATTGATATGGTTGGGCTTATTCACAGAGATTGGTTAGGACGAGGTGCGATTAGGTGGGTTAGGACGAGGTGCGATTAGGTGGAGTTAAAATCCGGCAGGTCTTTAAATGAACGTACACTTTCTACAATTTTTTAATATGTTAAAGGTAGTCATTACAACGTATCATTGGCATTACGATAACTTGTAACTTAGATCAACTACCAATGATTTGCACTTTAGGCCATTCGGGAACATTATGTATAGATTCAATACAATCGTTATACTTTTCATACGTTAAAAATTCTTTATCGTTTGAAAATTGCTACAGTATGTATAGATTCCAAATCTGATCTTTCTATCATACAATCATTTTAGTTTTCAAATGTTAAAAAATTCTTTATCATTTGCTTCAATGCAACCCGACCTGAGGACATACACCGAAACCATACCCGAGCCAACCTCCGGTGGACATCGTTTCGTTTTTATATACATAGAGTTTTTCACAGTAGAAAAGTTGTTTCTGAGTTGTGATACTTACGTAATTACGGTTAAACTTAAAAACCCTGTAAATAATATATTATAAAAACATTAAATAAAATATAATTGCATTCAGTGAGTGAAACGATCGAAGCGAATAATTATTATTACTCGCTGTAATAATGGAGAAATTTAACAATGCCCGTTTTGGGTTTTTAAGGAATGCACGCATATATGCAACTTTGGTTGGGTGCAGGGTTATTTTTTTTGTGTTTTTCTTAGCACAAAAACAGTGAAATTTCTTTATTGTTTAATTAAAATGTTACAAAAACAAAAATTTTTAAACGCTGAATGCTTAGTAAACTGATCATGTTTATAACTGTGGAACCTAAGTCTATAAATTCTGAAATATGAAATAATTAATGCTAAATATAACCGATCGGTCCATTGTATAAATATATAATGTATATATATTAATATGAAATTGCTAGGAGCCGGTTAACATTCATTGATTGACCTTCCATGTAACCCTAAAACAGGGTATTTGCGGGTTAATTAAAAACAGGTAAATTTAAACAATACACCTGAATTTCATAAAACACATATTTTAGCACAGCATGAATTTTGAAATAAATACCCTGGCTGGGTGGATTGATTCGTGAGATAGGTTATTTGAAATCTTGAAATGTCTACGCGGATTAGTTGTGCGCGAAGCCCGATTGCAACATCTATTTCGGAAAAGCGCGCCAAGTGGCTCGGGCCCGGCCCCAAATGAGCCGAAAAAGTGACATAACTCGACAACTGCTGTAGATTAGATATCTGAGTTAAATTCAGCATAACAGTCTATATAATGCTTTGCTAAGCGGTTCTCTTTTGGTTTAGGGATTGGGTCAAAATGGGCCTAAGATACCAAAGATACGTGAAAATATTAGTATCTCCACAACCACTCGATGTGAGTATTTTTGCCGCATTTTGTAGTTAAATGCCAATGGTTTCAAATGGCATCTTTATTAACGCTGAAGGGCCGTGTTAAACGGGTTTTTAATGGGCCCAAGGAGCAATAAAAACACGAGAGTGGTAACTACTGGGATATTCGGTGGGTAATTTTGTAATTCAATGCCCAATATTACACCTCTTTCAATTATGTATTCAACGCTCTGAACATACCGTTTTGGCGACGACAAGGTACCAGTAGCGAGCCGGCTGGTTGATGGTTTTGTGACAGAATTCGGCTCGAATGATAAAATTTTATCGGTTTGGTTCTGCTCGAAAAAAAATTTGTGCAAGCTCGTACCCTCTCGAACACAAATTAAACAGAGTCTTTGACCAACCGTCTCACCTCTAGTAGACAGCAATCAATTATTTATGATACTAATTTTTGAGAAATATTGACTCTCCCGTTTTACTTCAAAAGTTTGGTTTTATTTTAAACAACTGTAATTTTTTTATTTTTTTGTCAGTTGGTTTCATCGAAGATGAGCTGATTGCAATCGTAAGCGTTTGTGTTACCCAATTACCGCCTGTGCTTATCCTGCTATGTGGTAATGATATCGACGAGGAGAATTCAATTGAAAATGGTCATTTATGTGCTAGAAAGCCGTTTGAAGGTGTTGCGCCAATTCAATTAGTAGAACAACTGCATTTGGAACGTTTGCCGAATCGATGGATGGTAATTGCTTTCCCGCTGTATTATATTATAATTACTGTATAAGTGTATTATAGTAATTTTTGAAACGGAGGAGAAAAATCGTAAAAATTTCGTTTCGCATTCTCTTAGAAATGTCGACTAGCCAGAATCAGCTCATCGATATGTACAAATTCGTTGACCTCAGCTTTTTCGTGGGACTTTTCCTGTGTGTATGTGGGCCTGAATATGATTGGTCGACACTTTGCCAGGAGAAATACGATTTTTCAAATTTCGGCATGGTATTGTATGTTTTACTTACAATAAGTGTAGGTTATCAAGCACGCTGAGTACGATGGTTTTTCCATTTAGAGTCCAACAAGACTGTGTTATACATTTTTTTGGGGTTCAAATGTTTTATCGTCGAAGAATATTTAAAATTCTGTCTGTTTTAATTTGTTCGGTTATGGATTGCGTGAAGGGCATCAAGAATGGTATATGTATAGTTTTTTGTGAACGCTGATTACAATTATTTGGTTATCTAGTGTCCAGCGTGCATATTTCATGGGTTTTGGGGTCAATGAACCCGACTTCCTGCATATGTCTGTCTCCAGGTCTGTGGTTACACGGTGCGTACAGTGTACCAGCAATTATCTATATAGGGTTTTAGGTAGGTTGAATACGGCGATTTTGTTATCTAAAATTCGGCACGAATGTCTCATGGCTTTTCAGATTTTTTCCACGGGTTTAGGGTCATTGAACCCAATTGCCGGTAGGACAGAGCATGTCTTCAGTTGTTTGGTTATGTATTGCGTCAAGAATTATTATGGGCAATATAAGTGTTTCGGTATGCTGAACACGAAGGTATGGTTATCTGGACACCAGCACTAATACATGATACGTTCACAGTTGTTTTCGAGGGGTTTAGGGTGTACGAGTCTTTAGTGTTTCAATTGGTTCAGGGTTACAGACATTTTAGTGTAGTGTATACATCAAAAACAAGGCATGCTACAAGTGATTACAAAATTCACACTTGATGAAACCACGCTCGCTCTATTTCACCTTCGCTTGCGAGATACTAGTTATTAGTGCTGCTTCCCCGCTTTTACTCATGATTTAGAGATGACTGAAGTTATCTGGTTGGTATGTGGCAGTTCTTGATATTGCTTATCCAAAATTAGTAGCTTATCTTATCGCTGAGATATTGAATTTGAGCGTGCAATATGTTATTTAGCGAAACGTACACGGTAACAAATTGAGCATAAACTTACAAAATGATTAGAATATCAGCCATGTTGCTTGAAGAGTTTTGGAGATATGTTCGCTTACTGCGCAGGTAAAGACATTCAGTCACCAGGTATATAAATAGAGGATCATTTACTCTATAAAGTGAGATCAAAAATACCCTGATAGCTCGAGCCAAATACGAAGACATTGTCGTTGTCGTGTACTTTAGATCACAGGATGGCCTATTTAAAAGTCCGTTTCACGCCTACCTTGTAACGTAAATAATGGCATTACCTGTACGCCATGGGCAGATATATAGAGGAAAGAGGACAGGGAATAATCGGAACCGAAATTTACCGGAACCGGAACCAGCAACCGGAACCGTCCATTTAAACCGGATGCGGAACCTGATATTCGAAATTTATATATAGTAAAACAGATGATGGAAGAAATGAAGGTATAGTGGATTTAAAATGCATTAAAAATAACTTTTACATTAAACTTAATGTATTGCGATGGTATTATTGCCTTTCTGAAACTTTAACGAGACTGAGGAAGCAAATAATGTTTATTTATTGATCAAATATGTCGTTTTTTGGACATTCAGAGCAAAAATGTCTTCCACTATACACCATTTTGTATACTGCGTCAAATCGAATGTGCTTACAAAGCTTGGAGCGTAGAATACACACTTTCGCTCTGTCTCCAGTCGCCTCCCTTTACTACACATACAGCTCGAGCAGTTGCGGAAATATTGCCGTTTCTGTGCATTTTAGGTCTCATAGGTCCGCTCAACCACCCGTTTTGACCAACCCTGTAACATAATTACAATAGCAGTATATCATCTGCAGATATATAACGGATCAATATTGCTCTACAAGATGAGACCAATAATACCCAATAGCTCCAGCGGTAACAAAGATAGTATTTTCTAAGTGTATTTAGGATCTCATTGGCTCATTCAAAAATCCATGATCCAACCCTGTGGCGTAAATGATGACAATAAGAGCACACGCTTTGCATATCTTTAAAGCAGGAATTGCTTAAAAATTGATTACCAAAAACTTCCATATATCTCGAGTGCTTGCGGGGATATCGTCTTTGTCTTGTATTTTAGGTTTTATGGCTTTTGACACAAAACCCACATACTGAAAGAACCCTGTGGCAAGTATTTAACTCAGAATGAACCGAATGTGACTCTGCTATCTACACTAATTTTCTTGATACAATAAAGTGATTATTTCAGCCACATCGCAGCCTGACCCTTCGGCCCGCTTTTCAGGAGAAGATGTTGGAATCTTGTTTCGCGCAATTTACCTGCTTTCACGTGAGCCATCGCGGAAGTCAATCCGTCTAGCGAAAGTTGAGTTGTGCGTGTTACCCTAAAAGCACCAATAAATTATTTTAATTTTCACCACTATCCGGCAAATAATAATTATTTGGTTCGTCTTTTCACTGAATGCACTCAGAATTCAATAAAACAGTGTTTGTTTTAGGTGCAAGCTGCAAATCCATGGACTCTTTCTGGTGTCCGCGAAGGAATGTTGTGGATATTGAATCAAAAGTAGTCTGTGGGATATTGAACGGTGTTGTAGCCGTCAAATATAATCATCCGAAGAGTTCGTCTTCGTTTTTAGCGTTCGTCTTACCGAATTCCTATGATATCTGTGATGTTAACTAATGCTAGTACTAACTGTCTTAGCCATGAAGCCGGCGACGAAAGTCAAGCAAAGGCTGGAGTCGTAGTGTCTAACTTT
This sequence comes from Trileptium ribeirensis, assembly GCA_030248225.1. Taxonomy (NCBI): domain Eukaryota; kingdom Metazoa; phylum Nematoda; class Enoplea; order Enoplida; family Thoracostomopsidae; genus Trileptium; species Trileptium ribeirensis. The sequence continues at coordinate 4,500 of JASANE010005038.1, read as the reverse complement.
GACGATGGTGGAATTATTAGATATGACAGTCTATCGTGGCCGAGTATTGTATTCTGACTGTTGTCACTTAGTATTAACCTTAATATAAAAAGACAAACAACTGTAGAAAGTGTCCAAAGTAACGTCAATCTTCTACTTATAAGAAATATGCTCTGTCGGCTATTTTCATATAATGTGAGAACTACTTGCCGGCTTTCCACGTACATGCTATTTGTTTAAACTGGCTGCATCAAACTACCAAAATTATACCTGGGCGGTAAAAGCCTTTACGGTACCCAGTTGAACCTGGGGAGCAGAAAGCACTGTAATCGTCAGAAAATGTTAACAATATGACACCTGGGAATTGATTGCAACTGTGTGTACTAAAAAGGGAAATTTTTAGCCCTGCAGGAAAATTTTGGGTTTTTAACCAAAATTGGGATAAATTCGTATATATATTTTTTAACCCATCAGACAAAAAATTGCTAATTTTTTGTGGAGCAGGAAAGTAGTTGGGAGCATGAATTGGAGGAGGCCAAAATTTACCTGTAGGGCATGAACTAAGGGAACCTGGGGAACTTCGAAATACCTTGGGTCAACAGGTCCCATATTTGGAGAAGCCAGCGTAGTAAGCCCATAAGATAGGAGTAAGAATGTTCTTACCACTGTAATGTTAACATGTGTTTTATGACACGTAGGTTTGCGTCCTTGACCCCACTTATTTCTGGGTGGTAAAATTCGCCGACCCCCAATTTTGTGGGGACGGTAGCTTTGGCTCCTTATTTTGCGGTACAATTGAAGACGGTCCGAGCTACCCCATAAAACGTGGGGATCGGTAAGTTTTGACCTCATCTAGAAATGAGACGGTGAAAGTGAAAACACGAGTTAATATTTAGAGTGCTGGGAAGTAGCAAGGCTGCAAGGGGGGTCGAACTGCCCCCACAAAACTGGGAAGTATGACGACCTTCCCAAAATTAGTGTTTTGACTCTCAGGAATGACGGTATAAAGCGCAAAAAAACAGTGACATCTAACACTGGTTATATATACTACAAAAGTGCAATATTCTGCACTTTTTCGAGGTTCAATAGCACAACATAATGCATAGTAAATTAAAAAATAAATAAAACAAATACAATTAGTGTTTGGTATCTGAAGTTTCCAAAACTCGGCTAAAATTTTCTGACGCACTCCCGATTTCCGATCCTTGTGTTATATATATTAGAAGTTTTTTATGTGTAGTCTTTTCATGGATTACTGGGTTATTTTTGGCCCAAGTAGGGGTAACTATATAGTAGGCCTAATTATAATCATGATTGTCGTCGAATTTTGACATCTATGTGTAAACAGGCCACTTAATACTGTGGATGTTAAATAATACTAAACTGCAGCGATGTTGAACATACATCGGAAACGTGACTGGTTCCCGTGTGACCAACAGTCTTCTACATCGAATAAATATAAAACTTCGTGCTATAATGGTGAAATAGGTAATATCAAGAGTGTATTAGGAAAGAGTATGACACTTCCCTGCACTCACATATAAACCTGTGTTTGATGGTACGGGCGTTTTCGTCCAAATTAAAAAATAAATAAAACAAATACAATTAGTGTTTGGTATTTGAAGTTTCCAAAACTCGGCTAAAATTTTCTGACGCACTCCCGATTTCCGATCCGTGTGTTATATATATTAGAAGTTTTTATGTGTAGTCTTTTCATGGATTACTGGGTTATTTTTGGCCCAAGTAGGGGTAACTATATAGTAGGCCTAATTATAATCATGATTGTCGTCGAATTTTGACATCTATGTGGAAACAGGCCACTTAATACTGTGGATGTTAAATAATACTAAACTGCAGCGATGTTGAACATACATCGGAAACGTGACTGGTTCCCGTGTGACCAACAGTCTTCTACATCGAATAAATATAAAACTTCGTGCTATAATGGTGAAATAGGTAATATCAAGAGTGTATTAGGAAAGAGTATGACACTTCCCTGCACTCACATATAAACCTGTGTTTGACGGTACGGGCGTTTTCGTCCAAACACCGCCCCGCCCCCAGTTGGGGGGTCGAGATGCCCCAAGCCCCTCCCCAAGGTTCTGGGGTAGCCCGGGCCCTCTTTCCTCAGTTTTTTGGGGCGTCTGTTTATAAACGGCTGCCTATTAACCGACCCCTCAGAAATTTGGGGTCCGACATACCCCGCTCCCAAAAAAACGGGGGGGGGTCGAGCGACCCTTCCCAGAAGCCGGGGGGGGGGGTCAGGCCGAAAACGCCCGTATCATCAAGCACGGGTTAATATGTGAGTGCAGGAGAGTGCCGTACTCTGCCCCAAAGTATATACTCTTGGTAATATTGAAAAATATTGAATTATTTAGCTGATTGTTCCTGCGACCCTACACTTCGTGAACTGGTAATACAAAATATGTTTTTGTGCAGTAGAATAGTGCTAGGTACCGGCCACAAATGGCTTGACCAGGCGGTGGCAGCCCGTAGTACTTTCACAACAATCACAAGCTGTATATATTTCTCTGAGTGTTGTTTGTACATGTCTTTTGTTTATGTCTGTGATTATATATAAGATGAGCCATAAAAATATGCATTGTCAGGGTTCATACTTTGCGTTTTACAAAAACGGAAAGTTGTTTACTCGTGAAGAGGCCGTCCATCAAGTGGCTATTGTACAGAGCGCGGTAAGCGTTCCGGTGCCTAAAATTGTGGTACAGTGATAAATACATAATAATTCTTTTTCGCAATAATAATTACGGTGTGCGTTCATGAATGTAATTGCCTATAAAAACATAAACGGTGTAAGTGCAAACCTGGTTGCAGTGTTTGTGATGCAAATACGTTAATATAACTCAACTGATAGACAAACCGAACAAGAGCCTCTGAATGAGGATTGCTTAAATTTTGCACTTAGATACATTAGTTGTATCGCTGCTTGTCCTGCATTCAGAGATTATTCGAGAACAAATATTTGTTGGTACGGTGGTCAAAACCGCGACATGTGTGCTTCGCTACTCGCTAGCAGTTTTTTTGCTTCTGCACGATAAACAACATGGTCGCTAGTTGAATATAAATTATTTTTCCTAAAGTTATGTTTTGAACCAAAATTGCTCAAATTATGGTGAAATTTGCTTCAAAATCGTTCCTGTTTGGAGGATAAAGCATGTCTGTCCTGTTATACTGTATGTCAAAACTATTATATAGAATTTTAACGGGCCAGACTACCAGAAAAAAACCCGACGCAACTTTATTAAGTTTATATCTCTTCGAAAGCGCTTCAACCAAAGCAGTTGTATATATTTTAAAACTACTGTTAAAATATTGTAGCGAGTATGCGGTAAAGTTAAAAATTATAACGTCTAATTGTGATGACAGGGAATATATATGTTTGGTTGCCCCTCCCCACTTAGCCGATGGAGCTTCTCTACCTATGGTATATAATGTATAAATGCCTTATTCTAGGTGTGCGTATGTTACATTTTACGGCGTAATAATTCCATGCATTGGACGCAGCAAAGCAGTTTTCCATGTGTCCATCATTGAAATATATGATATTGATCTAAACACTAGCGATTTCGTTATATATTGCGTTTTTAATACAACGGATTGTCGTTATTGATGACTATATAATGCTAAAGTTTAGGGGTGCAGTGCTGCATGATCGGCCTTGAGGTTTTACAAGAAGTGTTTCATCGTTTCCTCTAGATAGACAGCTTCCCGTAGCACCTTTATGGACTCAACTCGGCTGGGCGTGTTTATTTCTAGCTATATGTATATAGGGTTTAAGAATTATGTAAATATATATTATATTTTCAGTTTATATTTCTCAATAATTTTCAGATTCATAATATATGAGCAAAATTATGTAATATTAGTATTAAGTAATATTGTGCTGTGCCTTTTTAGCTGTGATAGTAGGGTTGTCCTGTGTGAACCACCAGTACTCCGCAAAGTTGTGCCTTTTTGATATCACACGTATGACACACTATGCATTACTCAATTAAAGCGCTGCTGTGGATTTGCTTACAGTGCGATTAAATTTTTAAAACGTAGCGAGCATGCTATGGGAGTTTCCACTGAGGGTGTTAGGGGGGAAGGTGAATTTTTTCTTTATTTGGTTTCTATCATTCATAATTCACCTTTGGATGGATGGGCTTTGGTTAATTGCTTTGATAGCTTAAGTGACGAGGATTTGCCTTTTGTTGAACGCGAGGAACTTCGATTCAATCTTCACAAAGTGGTAATAAAACCGGTTTTTGTGGGTTCTTTGCAAAATCTGGCCATATGGGTAGCAGTGTTTCGCAGCCCATATCTCGCAGCACAGGCTTCGCATCGAATAATAGGGAGTCCTTTCAGAATCAGATCATCGAGATCTACAACGGTCGACGAGCCTGATTTCCGAAGTGTAACCGATTTTCATTTTAGTTATCGATTGCGTGCAGGGTATCATGAATGGTTTATATATATATAGCTATATCTGAAAGCTGAATACAATGATTTGGTCTGGCTATC
>JASANE010005035.1:0-18647 GCA_030248225.1 Trileptium ribeirensis | reverse complement strand
TAGTCCTTAAGTATGTATATGGTAGTGTGAACTTTTCGCTTCGCAAGCTTTGATTGCTCTCACACCACTGCTGTTTTCCAAATTTGACGATGTCTTTCACTTACTACCCTATCAAACTAGCATTGCAATTTTACCAGTTCCAGGTAGTGACATGCGGATAAACCAACTGAAAACTTCAAATCAATTATGACCGCAGCAAGATTAAATCAATCACCCAATTACTTTACCTACCAGGTGAACTCAGCTTGTTTCACTCCCACTAAACGTGACCGTCGAGACGAGAATTCCCCCTGATTTAAAAGAAAATTTGACAACAATTCGTAGGTAGTAAAGGGTCTAAATTAACTCCAGAGGTACGTGTAACTCAAAACAATACTCTCCATACATTCAAAATCTCGTAGGCATTGGCAATATACAAACAGCTTGACCAATACAGTTTTCGTATAGATACACAATGAGCTTAATTATAATTCACAAAACAATTTATGCAAAGTACGACAATTACTGACCGCTGCTCGGTTAGAGTCCAGTTAATTCGCTGCGAATTGTGATTCGTTCGTGCTTGGAGACACTCGGCTGACACCGACCCAATAGCAATCCGGCTGTTATGACTGGCGACGACCGATCCGTGCAAATACCCCGAGTCAATGCCCGCGACAGTTCGCTCCCGCCGATCAGAGTCCGGTCGATCAATGAGTAAGCAAGCGACAATGTCCCGTGGTTGAAAGGTACTAGGCTCCGCTGCAGACAACGCCAAGGGTAATAGACGAGTCGTCAAAATGGTAACGATGAGCGAAGACAAATAATCGTCCGAGGAATAATCGCTCGATAACGTCGCGGCACAAAAGCTGGTTGGCAGGAAAATGTCAATTCGCGATAATTCAGTCCGGAAAGCAGATTACGTAGGCCAATAAACACACGTATACGTTACAGTGCTTGTACGTAATGATAATAAAATACGATAGCAATACTAATTTCGTAAGATTCGTATCACCTGAAATAGCGGATCCCCGCCAATATTAATGGCATATCCAACACTATCAAGCCGGCGCTGTACCGAGACCTTCGAATCCTCTTCACACCGTCCGTCAAAGCTTTCCATGATGGCTTTCGCCGATGGATCATTACACGCTCACACGTCCCAAAGACCGGACGCTCGCACGACATTTTAAGCTCTGCGCCCCTCGCATTGCTAGTTCAGATACGAGGAGCAATCTATACTCACTAAGGAAACTAAATAGCGGCGTCGGGTCTCCGGAGCGTCTAGCTACTTCATCGATACCAGGCTCATGTCGGCAAGCACTACTAATCCAACACTTCATAGGAAAACACAGTAGATAAACACGAAACATGACAGCGGTTTTCATGGTGAATCACCCCTCCTGAACACATTCGACCAGCAAACGTCGCCGTTCCTTTAGCACTGGCCTGAGACCCTAGTTTATGCGAGAGGTCCGATATCTGGTGAGTGTGAAATTCCTTTATCCTTAGAAATTTTATTGACGCCTCCTCACGGCGTGGCCCCCAATTAATTTATGTACTAGGACCAGTTCTGGCCCTAAGGGATCCCAGCTGCACCACCATTTTTCTTGGCGTGGTGCCCGGACAACCCCGGCTTCCACGACTCCCCGGTGATCTACGCGACGACCTAAGGGAACCGCTTAGCTTAGTAGGCTGCCGGCGGGTTAACCAGGGTGTTCGGCCTGGCCCCTATTTTGGCCCACGTATCTAGTGATATGAAGGTCCCCCGAGGGAGAGTCAACCCCTAAGCCTGCTCACAGGTAATAGGGCTGACTCGCCTTTCCCTCAATTCTATTTAAATCCTGCGCGGGGGCGCGGTTCTTTGTTTTAGCCCGATACGCGAGAGCCTGGATCCTATCGATAAATTGTAAAGGTTCAACGAGAAACCTTCTGCTAAACTGGTAGCTCGAGGGGACACCTGGAGATCCATCTCCAGGGTCCCTATCTAGCGAGAATAATTTGAAATTTTCCGGACTACCTAAGAAGGCCGTACTTAACCTAAGTACCGTCGGAGTCCTATAGATTAAAACTTAGCCTTAAGTACACGTTCAATTTTTATAACTTGGGACATTGGTTTAATCACTACCCTATGCACATATCGCTGATCATTAATTTCACACTCCAGCACTTTATTTCAGTGAACTGTACATTAATACCTTCACATAATTAATATAGACTATGTACAACATAATATAGGGGTACCTCGCAGGGCACCCCGTGACATACTCAGATACGCAAACGGGTGATGTGACTCCTACCTTGCCCCCTCACGAGGGAATCGCATGAAAATCAACGCAACTTGCGGTTCCGTTTTTATACTGCCTTACCCGCCTGACAGGACATCGAGATGAACTTCCCTGGCCGACCGCTTGTTGACTTTGCCTGTAAAAACTCCGGACCATTGGACACTCTCCTACCATTAACCTCTTTCCACTTTATACTCCATCACATGCGTTACCTTGAGGCCGGACGTCAGCTGCTGGTTACCTGTAACGAAAGTTTGTCATCGAACTCTGCGGACGCCAGGGGTAGATTAGAACGTGGGTCTTTATCAAAAGAGGGATGCGCTGCCGCGTCTCCCGGGTTTTTTCTGTCTTGTAATGACTTTGAATTTATGGTGTTGACATGAAAACATGGCGCTATAACAAAACCCACCGTGTCCAAACGGTTTATGGGTCCACGCCTATGAATTACTTTCACAGAAAAGTTTGGGAAACGATCATTTTGTAGTCTTCTCAGGGCCGTCGCTCGACTAACGGGTGCGATCACGAGAATTTACTCAACATTTGACTCAGTGTGCGTTGCAGCTGACTCCGTCTCATTTCCTGAATTGTGATGCGTTCCTCCAAGTACCTTTGATCTAAACGGAGGTCCGCAGTCATTTGTAAGCGTGAATAGGGCGCACGCTGCCGCGGCCCTTAGTAAACGGTTTAGTTTGAGAACCACAAGAAAGCTGTAATGATTTTAGTTGAAAACACTTCGGATACCCCTGCATAGTTAGAATAGTAAATTTGCAAAATCGTGAGAGGTGGGAAAGACAACGCACGAAGGGTCCCGTACGTCACTCCCTGTGGAGCAGCAGTATCGACCCATCGATAGTTGTTACGCTGTTAAAATTGCATGACGGGGGCTCTACCGTGTCTAAACGGCCTGAGACCCGCCTGGAATTTTCGGGGACAGTTGACTGAAAATCTTTTATTCGGAGCGGACGAAGCTCAGAGTAGCAGCTCGAATTTCGGGGGCTAGCGTCAGGGGTTCCGTTCTTAATTTCTTTTAAACTGCTCCACGCGTGCAAATGACTGCGTCCGTCCTGGGCGGACCGCTCTCTCTCTCTCTCTCTCTCTCTCTTTTTCCCAATGCTGGGTCTTTGAGCCGTGTGACCTGGGGTAGTCCTTGTGGACTTTCCTATGACTTAGACTCGACTCAAGCTATAGCTCTGGAAGCTAACACGGATGGAGCACGAATCAAAAGAGGCTCCATTGTCCGTTGAAAAATCGTGAATGTTTCACGATGCCAGTTTGCGGCGGAATCCTCGACCGATCAATGAAAATTATTACAGTCTTCTACCGTGTCGAAAACGGCCTGGAAGACTGGGTTTTCTAAAACGACCTTACGGAGATTGATTTGCTGAAACGCTCAGGGATCAAACGCTCGAAATTTTGATGGGGAGCCTAGCGCGAGTCCTCATTGATACTCAACTAACTCTTGCCTTAGCGGCTGCCTCCAGGTCAACACGCTATTAGTTGCTTAGGTTAAACGTCTGACTTCGAACCTTAACCTTCCCGTGTGTTTCCCTTATTCCTTACCCCTTTCACATCACAAAAATTATAAATCTTTTCGCCCCCGGGTCTAAAATAAAAATGGCGACCCGGCGAGCGGGGAACCAGTCGAGAATTGAGATTTTTGTGAACCGATTTTGTGCGTGTAGATCTCCATTTTGTGGTCGGAGCTGCACTTACGGGAGCATGGAGCATCCGTCGGACGCACCCGCACCCGCAAGGGCAACTCGAGCTCGTGAACTTTGAAAGCATGAAAACGCCCCAGGAGGACCTCCACCCTGTGCTACACAGTAGGAGCCCTCCTGGGTAAAAGTCGAAAGCCGAAAGAGAAACCGAAAAACAAGAAAGAGTCGAAAACTCCGAAATGGCGACAACCGCCCTAAAGAAAAACTGCCGACTGTGCGGCCAACGTGCTCGACTGGTCCCGACGCTGCGTCGGGCCCTTTCCTTTTATACTAAACTCATACCCCCCTTCCTCGCTAAACCCCATTTGGTAAATTTCAAAAGCGCAAAATTTAAAATTTAAAATTCCTCTCTGTATGACGGTCAACAAAACACAGCAATATATATATAGATATATGTAAAAGCCAAAACCGACAAGCTGTAACGACTAAACAATAGCAATGACGACCGCAGTGGACACGCGCCAGTGTAATTAATCGGTTATAGCAAACAACACAACTTGGCCGAGCCGTGCCAGCGACCGCTAAACCTCGCCCTGGTCGGCGAGAAATTTTCTGAGAGAAACTTTATACGAGCGCTCAGAGCGCCCGAAATGTACCAAGGTTGGAACGCATTTTTGACGATTGCTACTCAACGGAAAACAGTAGGCGGCCGGGGGCGGGACCAGGTTCACGCCCTGGCGGGTCGCCTACTGATAGAATTATCGAATTTAACGTAGCTCCCATAGGTAGCCTGTTAGAGGCCATTTTAGGTGGTGAAAACAGAAAATTTTAGTGTCCCGATGGGGTTATCCGGGTCCTGCGCGGACCGGTTAAGTTAGGTGGCCCCGGTTTTCGACTAGACAGTTAGGGTAAGACCCTGCGGAGGGGCTGAGCTTGAAAAATTGGGGAGTTTTGGTTATTTCGGTTGAGATTTAAGTCCTTGAAAATTGGGTGTTTAAACGCTTAGCTGAGGGTCCCTAAGTACTTACCAGTAAGGGCCAAGTCGGCCCGAGCACAGAATTTGGAAGCCTTAGGGAGCCCCTGTTGGCGGGGCGATAAGCCCACTTAGCCTGGAGTGTCAGAAAATATAAAAATTTTCGCGTTTAAGTGGGCCCTATAAAACTAACGTTTAGATAAGTTCTGTTGCTCTTCTTTCCTGAAACTTTGATTCCCCACCCTACTTCTTGATTCAGTAGGATTCTCTTCCACCATATCAGATACAAAACAAAATAAAATGCACAATACATCGCCAACACAATTATGTTATTCAATATGTATATATATACAGATAGGGCCGACCGGATACCATACTTAGTGTCGCCAGTATTCCAATTTGGGTGGCAAAATCACCCCGTGCACCTCGGGCGGGTGGAGCGTGACGATACAACAGGTTACAAGAACAGTACATTTTTTTTATTTTTATAACAACAGCAATGAATAGTACACAATATAGTACCCGAGTCACGCTCCACCGGTATCCGATCGCCCGTCGCACCCATTTTCCCAACTTTGACCTTAATTTAGCTGATTTTCCCTATTTGAATATCTTGTTGAAATCCCTAAAATTTCGGGCTGTTACACAGATACACAATATACAATCGCGGAATATGCACTTTGATATGTACACGACGCACAATCGCCATGCACTGAAGATTTATTTTAAAATATTCAGAAAACCCAAAATATATACTAATTTTCAATGAAATCGCGGTCAACCAACTAATGGTCCGTGGTATTACAATGTGTTCAACTGCATTGTATACTATACTTGGTGCTTTGCTGAGGTAGTTGTATCCATGGATGTGTAAAAAACATGCATCGCAGTACATTAACCGCAATACACCACACCAAAATCGTTTGTAATACAAGCCAATTTCATGAAATATTATTTACGTGTGCGGTCACAAGAACATTTTAACAACCACTATTGTGCAGTCATAAGATATTGTTAGCAAGGTCAATAATCTTTAAACCTGCGGACACACCGGTTAGGGCGCTCGAGGTTTGAACTGTGGCAAATAATTCCTTATATCTTCGACGATGATTTGCAAAAAAAATAAGTGTATGTTTGTTCCATCTATTGCAGACAAAGAATAAATAATAATTGCAGTCCATAAGTTGTTACAGTAATTATGGACGGAACAGGTTACCATTCATTCATGAAAGCTATGGTTTTCCTTTGAGTTTAGCGATATGCTGTGTCTCCAATGCTGTGAAATAAGGGGTTCCAATGTGGGGAATTATGAAACTGTAATGTGGTATTGATATAGCAAGGGTCGGCAACAGAACCGAAGATAGGGAAGCCATGACGGCGCTACCTGTGTCATGACACCAATATTCCAGATACACCCATCAGCATTCCTAATTAGGGACAGAAATGATGTAAACATATTGGTGAGCAGATAGGAGCTGTCAGTGTTCAAAATCTCGGTGGTGGACTAATCAACTATGGTGAACACGCGTTAAATGCAAATATCCGATAGCCCAAAACTAACGATGCTGTTGATATACAGTCACGCTGATTTTACTTCTTGTAAGCGACAGGAAAGTAATAACTAAAGTTAGGTTATCTATCATTTTGATTGCAGCAGCGCAGGACTCGACTTAAAAGAAGTTGCCTTAATGGTAGGTAGAAGATCGCAGCGAAAAAATTGCTATTTTCGGGCTTCTCCTTTAATTAAAAAGTTAGAAGCTTGTCCCCACCACTCCCTCAGTGCCCCAGCATTGTGTGGTGACACATTGCTTATTGCTGAAAATACTTTTGTTAAACAATAAATTTCTATATTTCGAGACAATGTCTAAATATATGTACACATGTTATTATCGCACAAACTGTGGCACGGTATTTTATTGACAACAAAGTGGTTTGATCAGAATAGGATGTAGTTTTGTTCAATGATTAATTAAATGGATACACTCAAATAAATTCAGGACCGTTTTTTGTAAAATCAAGTAATAACATGTGCAGTAATAGCTAATATCTATTTAAGTACAACACCAATTTTATTGTTATCTTTCCAAACAACCACAAACGGATACCTACAATTTGAAACCATCGGTGGTCCCGCTTGCAACGCTATTTGCTAAAATCCTTATATCAGGACGATACTGATTCCAGTTAATTCGTGGATCCGGATACCGAGAACAAGCGATTTTGAACATATTACTAGATCATTCCTAAACAGCCTATGCGACATGTATGCTACCGCATAATAATTCTAGAACTATGAGCTCAATTTATGCGGATGGAGATGTGTCGACATCGTGTGATTTTAACTCTCGAAATAGCACGAATTCCATGAGTACCATAGAATGGTAAAATAATAACTAAGTATTGAATTTCATTTTTTCAATAATTGTAACTTTCTAAATGTCAAGAGGTCGCAGTTTTATGTGCATTATCAGTTTTATTGCAAGTGATACGGTAACAGACGTTATGCTCTAACCCGAAAAAACATTTCATCGTGGTCGCGTTTGCAAACCAGATTCCTTTTGTGATACATTTAATCAATTTAGCTACTGCAATATTTAATTTGAAACTCCTATTATTGTTGTTAGTATTGGCACGCTGCATACGCGAATAAAAAATCGCAACATCTTTTCAATCCGGTCATTTTCCATCGCTTCTAAAATATTTGGATAAAGTGATCGTAAAAATACGATTAAAAATTGAGTTATTGTACAGATTACTTTCCGTGTAAAACAAGTCTTAGACTGACTCTTTTTTGGTTTGAGATAGAAAACCAACGCTCATGGTCAGGGTCATAAACAAACCAATTTCAGATAGCGACTTTGACAATCAAAATGCTATGGAAAGCTGTATAAAGAGAGTCAACTTCAAACTTGTCACAATAATTTGCCTGTCAATAAAATGCGCAGAAGTAGTGAAAATTGCCGCAGAGGTATTAATAGTAAAACAACCGAAATGCTGTTTGGTTGCATTCTTATGCTCGGAATATGCGTATGTGGAAACCTATTTTTTAAACTTTCTGGAATGTACTTTGGAACATTTGGAAACTTTCCAATTTTGCAATATGTCGTCCTCTAACTTTTTAATTATTTAAGTAGCTTTGTTCAGCAATTTGGTAAAGTAAAATAAACACCATAAACCGAGCGGCTAAAGCCACTTAATAAATCATTAATTAAGTTTTGTGTTACTGCATGCACAGAAAGGAGATGTTGTTCTTTTGCTTTCCGCAGTAACTATTACTCACGTATACCATTATTATTGATACAATATCTAAACTCACATTCCCCGTGAAAATTTGAGTTAAATCATGTAACGGAATTTGTCTGAGACGAGCTGGCATATATATTCTGCAAAATTTGGTCTGAATTAATTTGGTGCGCCCAGTCGCAGATTATAGGCCACAGAAACAGAAATCTACCTTTTATTACTCAAATATTAAGATTATCAAACATTGCTTCCCATGCAAGTGATTTCTGACATCGGTTGGTTTAGGGAAACATCACTCTACCGAAAGCGGCAAGTGCGCTAGTGATGCAAGTGCATGAAATTCTATATAACATTTCACTGTCACATCTATTTGTTTGCACGAATGTAACGCTCGCCTATACCAAGGTTGGGTATACTGTTAGATTTATAGGATGTTTCTGAGCAGGGTGTTGTCAAAATCGGATGTCGGCAAGATTAGGCGCAGGCAAATATTCTGTATTAAGGTAAAAATTACAGCGTCAGAAACAATAGAATCGAATAAAACTAATAGGTGACGTATATGTATGTTATGCCTAAACATTATGTGTGGCTGTAGAGAGCCCTGAGCTCGGGACAAGCTAATAGTATACCCTCCAAATTTAGGCTTCAAGACGAGAAGGACGAATTATATTGGCCTGGCGCAATTTAGAAAAATGAATGAGGACCCTATTCGATTGAGCCTGTATAACTTGATTTAGGATTACTTTTGATTAAAAAACGAGTTGAATTATGAATGGCGAATCCGTCTGGATGCTTTCAAATCAAGCTAAGTAAATTTGCGTGGTGACCTGTCTGCGTACCCAAAAATTATGCCTCAGATACTTTTTAGCAATTTAGAAAAATGAATGAGGACCCTATCCGATTGAGCCTGTATAACTTGATTTAGGATTACTTTTGATTAAAAAACGAGTTGAATTATGGATGGCGAATCCGTCTGGATGCTTTCAAATAAAGCTAAGTAAATTTGCGTGGTGACCCGTCTGCGTACCCAAAAACTATACCTCAGATACTTTTTTGCAATTTAGAAAAATGAATGAGGACCCTATCCGATTGAGCCTGTATAACTTGATTTAGGATTACTTTTGATTAAAAAACGAGTTGAATTATGGATGGCGAATCCGACTGGATGCTTTCAAATCAAGCTAAGTAAATTTGCGTAGTGACCCGCCTGCGTACCCAAAAACTATGCCTCAGATACTTTTTAGCAATTTAGAAAAATGAATGAGGACCCTATCCGATTAGCCAGTATAACTTGATTTAGGATTACTTTTGATTAAAAAACAAGTTGAATTATCTGTCTGGATGCTTTCAAATCAAGCTAAGTAAATTTGCGTAGTGACCCGCCTGCGTACCCAAAAACTATGCCTCAGATACTTTTTAGCAATTTAGAAAAATGAATGAGGACCCTATCCGATTAGCCTGTATAACTTGATTTAGGATTACTTTTGATTAAAAAACAAGTTGAATTAAGGATGGCGAATCTGTCTGGATGCTTTCAAATCAAGCTAAGTAAATTTGCGTAGTGACCCGCCTGCGTACCAAAAAACTATGCCTCAGATACTTTTTAGCAATTTAGAAAAATGAATGAGGACTCTATCCGATTCAGCCTGTATAACATGATTTAGGATTACTTTTGATTAAAAAACGAGTTGAATTATGGATGGCGAATCCGTCTGGATGCTTTCAAATCAAGCTAAGTAAATTTGCGTGGTGACCCGTCTGCGTACCCAAAAACTTTGCTTCAGGTACTTTTTAGCACCAAAAGTTAAATTATAGCATTTCCAATTTAATTATACCATAAGTCTATGATGTTTTGCAGAAGAGTATGGAACACTTAAGCTTACGCACGCTAGGCCTGAAGGTATGCCGCGGTGAGTTTTGCTCCATGTCATGACAGAGATAGTTTATCTTTTATCCAGAGTTCCAATCTGGGAAGGAACAAAGGTCCCTTTCCTGTATTTCGAGAGAGAATTTATGCACCATCCCCTGTATTTTAAGGGGACGCCTTGTTCCTTATTCCATTTCAAAATCCAGGGGAAACATTCGGCTTCCCTCATGAAACGCAGGGTGAGGCTGATGACGAACTGTTCTCCCACAAAAAGAAGGGGACAGCGCGAAACGTACCGCGACGTCCAAACAGGCTTAACTTGCATAATCTGATCATACTTTCAGCAAACTATCATGCGTTCTTGGATACACGTAGAGAATAAGGAAGAGTCTGTAAGTGTAACAGGCCCGTTCTGGCCCGTTACGTTAGTCTCGCAAGATTCGGGCGTCACAATCGTTTCAAAATTAACTCAAATTGAGCAAGGGTATGACTTGAGGGATTAAATCATTGTAGGCCGCATGGTGCCATGGTGGTCGATGATTGTATTGCGTAGTTTTATGTTTTGTCACTGCTATTTTGTCATTTATGTAACCTTTGGCATAACCTTTGTCACCGTACCATTTATTGTATAATTATGCATATGTGGACAGGCTCAAGTGAGCCAAGAGAGAATCGACGTAGGCCAGATGTTTAACTTTCGGATGATGAAGAGTGCAATAGAATCTTTGATAGGATTGAACAGGCAAGCCTGAACGGAACTCGATTACTTCCCCCATTTTCCCCATGAAAATTCCAAAATTATGACCGTCCGGGAATAGGAGGCCTTTGACGATTTAAGGGGTCGGAACATAATCAAAATCAAGACTATCAATTTTACCTGGTTCGAGCGAACCATAGCAAAAGTGAGCTGAAACAAATGGGTTACGGTAGTTTCCGATTACTCGGAAATGACGGACCTCGGGCCTGTTTATCGGCCCGTAACCGTCCAACGGTTCAGATTAACCGAAGATGTCCCGAGTACCTTTCGACAGAGAATTTTTAGGGCTTTCGAACGAGCCCAAAACATCACAAATTGCTGGAGGATTTCCTGAGATATTCTGGGGACGAACGGGTGAACATTCAATTAACAGCCAATACTTACGCTAGGTTTGGCTGGAGACCATGGTTCCGAGTGGACATAACCTAGGCTTATATGGAAATATAGTTATGCATATATATGTGTAGTGTGTGACCTTCGTGACTCGGTGTGTCTATTTTTCCGCCCCACCGTATCAAAACCTTTTAAAGCATCCTTTGACGCCCTAAATTGCTTGACCACCATACTAACAACTGGTCTTTATGGTTACCATCGGATCAGCGATTTACAGTATGCGTGTTTCCAAGTAGTCTACCCATCTAGGCATCGGACGAAGCCACGCGGGTCTCGACCCGCCTAGTCATCCCGCTGCTATAACACTCATTTCCCTGTTTTATACCGCACCACGAAAATTCAACATAAAATTCCGCCCGTTTGTACCAACTCTGTATCTGACCCTCGACCACAAATAGGCTCATGCGACCCTTTCTTCTACTCGCCTGCTCCTGGCGAATACAACGATATCCGGCGGGTCTTTGTCCGACCTCTTGTTAGCCCGTTATAACCTGCCAAAGTGCCCCCAATTTGGCATACCGACTGAAAGTGGGTACTGTCCAACCGAAAATTTAACCCCAACTCAAAAGTAGGAAAAACGCCCCTCATCGCATTCGTCACGTCGAGACATCTTCAGCGATGCCCGGCGGGTCTCCGTCAGTTGCCCCGCTAACCCGGGACGGCCGACAACGTACCCCCACTATTATCGACATTCTCTTTATCAGTCGTAATTTTAGTGCCCCTCTACCCGCTGCCGTTAAGGCAGGGAAATCACCCTCGTTTGGATCGCCCTCCCAAGGCGAGTTCAACGATGCCCGGCGGGCGTCGCTTCACCCAACCGTTAGCGCGGGAGAGCCCGCTGAAACCCTGTATGCTAATACATGTCGGAACCCAAAATTGGGTCCCGACCCGCCACTACGTCTACCCCCTCGTGTTTGGTATCATTCGGCCCCGTTCTTCGTCCCGGGACCGAATTTCGCCCCAGCCACTTGAAAATCCCGCGGGAACCCCCTGTCCCGCCTCCCTTCCCGTGCCCCTTCTCTTTCGTTTTTCTTTTCGCTTTCCTTTCTTTTTCCCTCTCTCTAACCGGCGTCTTTGGAAGGTTGTCGCCGCTGTTGTCGTCGTGGTTGTGTAGTGTGTGTTGTTGTTGTTGTTGTAGTTGCTGTGTGTGGTTGTTGTTGTTGTTGTTGTTCTGCGTGTTTCAAGTGTGAACTTGAGCGACCTTTCTGTCGCTCGGGTCGCCTGTGTGTCTCATGTGTAGTGTGTGTTCATGAGTCGTGTATGTATATGTGTATATAGTATATGTATATGTAATAACGGTGACGCAGCTGCATGGCGCAACTTCCTAACACCATGCCCATACGACCCCGGCTATCGTAACCTCAAGGGCGGACCCTAAGATTTCTATTTTAGCCACTTTTCTTGGTCAGACCCAAGAAGTTACGGAGCTTAGCAGGCCGCAGGCGCGCTTCACGGGGTGTGTTCGGACCCCGCCCGATTGGTTGCGCACGTGTCTAGTATCCGGGTATGATTACTGAGGTCCCCCAGGGAGGTTGACACCGAAACCTGCTCACAGGTCATAATGTCAAACCGATATTCCCTGTCCTAGTCTAATGGAAGTTGTTTTATCTAGCGGGATTTAAAGTGAAATGCGTGATAATTTAGCTTTACGATTTAAATTTTAAGTTTCACCTAGTTTATCCTCAGCAGAACACTTAATCAGTTGTAGCCACATGGCCCCCACAGGGTTCCGACGGGCCCTGGAACGTTTAACGTCGGCTGTTCTAGCTTACAACTTGATCTCCTGAGTGCATAGATATCTAGAGGTAACGTTTTCCAATAAAATTTTATCTCCGACCGAGTGTAACTAGTAAGGCAATAAAATTCATAAGTAATTCGTTGGACCATTCTCGCTGCAATACCATCACTCTAACAGGTCAATAATGGTGGCGGACCGCTCGTGTCAGGGCTTGGGGTATTCTCGTCCGCAAGCCGTGGCACGAAGGGTCGGCCCGTCCAAATGGGACGTCCTTATCACGCTAAGAATCCAATAACACGGGCACGTCAATTGATTTTCAACAATTTATTCACAAATAAAGTACAAAGTCAATTAATAATGGTCATTGGGTACAGTACACGTGTAGTTTACAAACGATAACAGTAATACGCTACCCGTCCGAGTATTCGTCCCCGTGTCTAATGCGAAGGAGGAGGGAGAGGCGCGAGCGAGGGCGTTCCCGGCTGGGCCGGACCAGAATCTATATATATATATCCGAGGCGTTCCACGTAAGTCAGTTGTCGCTCGGGCTATGCGTCTGGCGTGCTTCGAAGTTCGCTCTCAACAACGTGCGGCGATGCCTGCAATTCGAGCCATGCGGGGAAGGGAGGGGTCTCGGTGTAGCAATGACCGGGCATGAGTTCGGGTGCGGAGAAAGCAGGGGCCTACCGTACAAAATAAAACTTAATCATGGTAATAAAATCAAATATGGTACACGGCATAACATTGTCCAGGCAAATGATGACTTATAAATGTCAATAAAAAAACTATCAGTCACGGTTTAATCAACGAGTCGCCTACATCTCGGTCCAAAGATAAAATGCGGTCCGCGTGCATTTCCCGTATTACAGATGCTGCCTAGCGTCTCTAACAAGTCACTCCTCTCATTCCATCCTGAGGCCAGGTTCTTTGTTAATCCTGCATTTGCTGTTGTCTCAACAACTTGAATAGTCCAACTGGGAATTCGGCTATCCTGGGCCCTTATAATCGATAACCGGTATGCCGGTAGTGACGCGGCCGATTTTGGTGGCTGGGTAGTCCTTGAACTATGTCATATCAGGAGGTACTCCTGGCTACTATTCCGATCGCCTACATAGACGGGAGGCACGAGCAATTGTTGTCCCTAGCGATTTCCTAGGCGACCGAGGCCGCACTTTTGACTGTTTTGACATACTTTCGTGCCCGTCCCACAACTGAGACTCGTTTCGCCTAGGGTGGGTTGGGGTCGGTTGCTTTGGGGGTTGTTTCAGTTGGTGCCTTTCTTTCCTGTTTTCTTGCTTTGTTTCTTTGGTTTCTTTCGTTTCCCTTGTTGCTTTTCTTTGTCTTGCCGTCCTCTCTCTATCGCTTATCCTATTGCCTTATTGCACTGTACACATCGAAATTGTACAGTGTCTCAACTGCACTGTCGAAATTGTGCAGTTGAGTTATCACCAAAATTTTACTGAAATTTCTCAGAACTCGATAGTCGAGTGGATAAAACGGAAAAATCTGCAGCGGACTTAAATTCTCCGTGCAGGATCTAAACCTAACGAGGGAAAATAAAAAAGGAGAGAGAGAGGAATAGTGCAAAAGCTGAATCGGGGCATACATAGTACATAGCCTAACGGGCAACTGGGGATAAAAATAAAAACTGCTTAAACTCAGCGATCAAGTCGCTCCAAAAAGAAAACGGGGTTTTGCACTTGCTCGGGCTGAGGTCAAAACGGTTCGATTTTCCTTGAGTGAAATGAGGGTATAGTAATTTCGTTTTGAGCTCTGAGCACCCTAATGTACTTTTGGAAGAGTTTCAGGCGGCCGATTCTGGGCAATTCTCCAGGCCGTTGGTTCCTTTTGAGAGCTAGTGGTATCCGACGTCCTACCATTAGGCTTAACCACGTAAGCGTTGTATGTTCGACGTTAGTAAATTTAGCAATCGAGCCGATCCGATTTTGAAGCAAATCTCGCGGAGCGAGCGTCTAGTAAATTCGGTCCTGAGGGGCTCTCTAAGACTCATGAAGTCAGGAGTTAAACCTTATGTAAAGCTGGTATTAACCGTCCTAATGGTGCACAAATCAAATACTTGCAAAATCGTGTAAGCGCCGTATTAAACTTGCTCCTTGCGGAGTGCCAATACCTTATGCTCACGCTGAAGTCGCCTAGAATTTGTTCAGTCTTTCGTATTTCCTCAAATTTTCTTAACTCAACTGACAAAATGAATTTTGGGGCTTTCTAAAGCCCGACAGAGGCTAATCCTCCGTCCCTAACTGCAACGTCAGTCCGAGCTCAAGCAGCGGCATGAGCGTCGAACGGTCTACTAAACTGTAATTTTGTAAACCATAAGCCTAATCAGAAACAAGCGAATGAACGAATCCCTGTGATTTCGTGGTAAAATTTTACCGTGGTCAGCTCAGGAAAATTCGACTGCCCTAACTCAAGAGTAATAAGTCATGCAAAAGCACGTGGACGAGAAGCGCCCACTTTGATTTGCCTTACCTATGACCACGGGGAATCAGAATGACTTCGACTGGTGTGTTCACAATTCAGCAACCCCCGTGCCATCGTTCAAACTGCTCAAACAGATCTCGACCTGAGGAGGTTTGTCAAGAAACTTGTAAATATGTAGCAAATCGGAGTGAAAATTGCGACGTCCGACGACGGCCGTCAGGTCAACCTACGAGGTGTTAGATCGTGCTACTGTGTACTAAGTTTTGACGGTCTGTTACATTTCACTCTGGGGAAAATAAACCCCCATGCACCGAGTTCTCACGACTTACAACCTTCGGTCCGGGACAGCTATTGCTAGTCCCCTTCCGCGAGACGGAAGATGTCTACGCGGGTCCTCCATCGGTCGAATCCCATTCGAAGCGCCAAGCAAAAAGAAAGCACGAAAGAGCAAAATAAGTTGCGAAACAACACTACAATAAATATTGCGTCGGAGCCGGTCAGTAAAGTCGACCGAACTCCGCGCTGCCGAAGTCGAACTGATTCGAAGAGACGACGCGGTAGTCGTCGCTTCAAAATTTTCTGCTATATTGAAGCATGGCGATTTTGTCGCCATCCAATCGGCGTTGTTCTTCTGACGCCCACTTTTTTCGAGGTCAAACCCGGGCGCCCAATCGAAAAATTCCCCAACTTTCATTTTTGACAGCTATCGTAAACCCTGGGACCCCGTTAGAGAGAGTCGGCTTCAATCGAAATCGCCGACATCAAATTTGAACCCTCCGATTACTCGGAGGTCGACCATCTGTGCTTTTTTAGCTGAAACTCTGATGTAACCTCCAAAAGTTATGTCAAGAATATATTTGGAGATCATTACTCAGATCACTTAAGCTCATTACTTAATCCTAAATCGACTGTTAAAACCCCAACTGTTCTACAAAAATGGTTGGGTCACCAGTCAAATTTCAAAATTTTAAATCTTTTCCCGTTATAAAGTACTTGGAATAAGCTTGGATATGTCTTCTCGGTGATCTGGTCCTCATCCATCAAATTTCCCCCAGCTAACTCGCCGATTTAAAGCCAAATTTCTGCTATTTAGCGAGTTAGCTGCCTCATCCATCACTTAATTAAGCTTATTTGGAGGGCATCTGGGGCTAAATTTTACCACCATATCTATGGATAAACGTGCTAACATTGCACGTTTATATGTTGGCTTACAAGATAAAGCCAAACATTCCTAGCATTCCACGCTAATGGCTTTTCAAATATCCCGACAGGACGTCTTTAGTCGTCCCGAAGGGGGGAAACCTAAGACGGGACTGAGCTGATTTCGCGACCTGGGACGCAGCACATTCCTACGTATTCTCTGAACTATCCGGGGTCCTATTCAGGAGCTCCCGGAGCCCACGGGAGGACCCTAAACCTACCCCCCATCAGTCCTATTCCTATGTGTCCAGTCCGTCCGTAAAACTCACAAATTTAAGAAAATTTTACATGTCCGTCCTCGTCTGTCCCGTTTTTTGTGTCCTTTTACATACTATATATATATATAGATATATACATATATATATATCTCTACATATTTACATGTATCTATATCCACAAACACATATACATACAATACTCATGAGCACACATTACACATGAGACACACAGGCGACCTGAGCGACAGAAAGGTCGCTCAAGTTCACACTAGAAACACGCAGAACCACAACAACAACAACAATAACAACATCGACACAACAGCACAGCAACCACAACAACAACAACAGCAGCAACAACACATACACACACGTACACACACACACACATGGCGACAACAACGACAACAACCGACCAAAAGAAGTCGGTTAAAGAGAGTGGAAAAGGAAAAGAAGCACGAAAAGAAAGGCACGGGAAGGGAGTCGGGACGGGGGTTCCCGAGGGAATTTCGAGGGGCTGGGGCGAAATTCGGTCCCAGGACGAAAAATGGGGCCGAATGATACCAAACACTAGGGGGTTAGGCGCAGCGGCGGGTCGGGACCCAATTTTGGGTTCCGACATATATTAGCATACAGGGATTCAACGGTCTCTCCCGCTCTAACGGTTGGGCGGAGCGACGCCCGCCGGGGCATCGTTGAGCTCGCCTTGGAAAGACGATTCCAACGCGGGGTGTTTTCAATACCTTAACGGCAGCAGGTAGAAGGGCACTAAAATCACGGTTGTTAAAGACCGTTAAAGAGAGTGTCGGCAAAAAGTGGGGGCGCATTTTCGGCTCTCCCGGGTTAACGGGGCGACGGATGGAGACCCGCCGGGCATCGTTGAAGATGTCTCGACGCGACGAATGCAATGAGGGGCATTATGCCTACCTTTGAGCTGGGGTTAAATTTTCGGTCGGTCTGTACCCACTTGCAGTTGGTATGCCAAATTGGGGGGGGGGGCACCTTTTTGGTCATAAAAGGTTAACGCGAAGTCAGACAAAGACCCGCCGGATATCGTTGTGCTCGCCAGGAGCAGACAAATAAAATGAGGGGTCGCATGAGCACGTTTAGGGTCTGTAGTCAAATACGGAGTTGGTACAAACTAAAGGAATTTTATGTTGAATTTTCGTGGTGCGTTATAGAACAGGGAAGTAAGCTATATGACAGCGGGAGGACTGGTCAGATCGAGACCCGCCGGGCCTCGTCAGATGCCTGAATGGGTACACTACTTAGAAACACGCATACTTTCAATCAATGATCCGATGGTCACCAGAAAAACCAGTTGTTAGGGTGCGGGTCAGGCAATTTTGGGCGTCAACGGATGTTATAAAAATGAAAGTTCTGATACGGTGGGGGCGGGAAATAGATATACCGAGGCACAAAGATCGGGCAGCACACACATATCTACATATATATACATAACTATATATTCATATATGCCTACCTCAGGTCCACTCGGGACCATGGTCACCAACCAAACCTAGCGTAAGTATTGGCTGTTGATTGAATGTTTGCCTATTTGTCCCCAGGGTATCTCATGAAATCCTCCAGCGATTTGCGATGTCTGGGGCTCGTTCGAGAGCCCTGAAAATTCTCGACCGGAAAGTACTCGGGGCATTTCCGGTAAGTCTGAACCGTCTGACGGTTACGGGCCGATAAACAGGCCCGAGGTCCGTGATTTCCGAATAATCGGAAACTACCGTAACCCATTTGTTTCAGCTTACTTTCGTGACCATTAAGCCCTGGTTCGCTCAAACCAGGTAAACTTAATGGTCTTGATTCTGATCACTTCCCTTCCCCTTAGATAGTCAAAAGCCTCCTAATCCCGGACGATCTAAATTTTGAATTTCCAATA
>JASANE010005028.1:0-24646 GCA_030248225.1 Trileptium ribeirensis | reverse complement strand
ACCCAACTTTTGGCGAATTTTTCGATTTCATTGGTTTTGCAAAAAAATTACTCTTTTTCCATGCGCCTAGGCGCACGCAGGGAAGTGGGCGTAGTGCGAGACGGTACTCTAGAGGGTACACCTGTGGGTAGCCTGCCTCGGCATTTATGATTAAGATGAAATATCTGCCCGGGATCTGTAAATAGTATACTAGCCATTATTTTGTCGGCGATTAAGCATGTTTTTACGGCTAAGAAAATTTATTGACATTACCATATTGCATGTATAGATCACAATTTCACCGTAGCAAAGGCTATATATGTCATACTCATCAAACAAAAACCCACAGGAAGTATAACTCATGAACTGGCCAACTGTATGAAGCGACTGAAAAATAATCCCGCTCTAGTGGCATATAATTGATTTTGTTATACACAAACTTTGGGTAACGCTTTTCTTTATAACTTCACGGACAGCCAGCCAACGAAAATTCCGGTCGGTGCCCAACACTAATCGGTACATGTTGATTTCTATATTGCCCGATCCCTACACATTTAATCCATATCTTTTATTCATTATAGCGTATTTATCATCATTTCGAAAGTTCATCTGTGTTAGCACTGAATGTACAATATCAGGTGACGACGGCTTAAACAGTTTCCTTGCATGATTTTGATTAACACGTAGGTAAAGCTTAGGATCGCATATTTCTACATAAGCAGTCAACAACATCAAAGATGATGACCTCGAACAAATGATTTCTTATTATGTACGAGAACATGATTTTCGATGCAAGAAATTAGTGCTATTCGCTGTCACTAATGACAAACAAAGTTCACTAAAAATAAATGCAACGCTAGTACGCATCGCGTTTATATTATATGGTGTTTCCCATAAGTAACGCCGCAACTTTCAAACTGTTGCTGATACTGACAATATGCATATAACCCTCATACTTTCAGGAATTACAACCGCACATATTATATATATCTACGTATAACAAAATGTCTGATACTCGGCTTAATTTAGCTGATCGAATAACTGCAGTAAGAGTGCATTCAGTTAACCAAAACAGCCGTGACGTTGTGATAATGGTGCCTGTATTCGTCTTCACAGCCTCCATATCATAAAACTATTGCTTCAATCGATGAAAGGTTTGATCTAACAGGTTCCGTAGCTAACTTGCTCAGAACAGGGAGACCGCCGACGGCATCTGGTGATGCTGCGATTGGTAAGATTGCCTATTATTTTGACGATAGTCTGAAAAAGTCAGTTTGCCGTTGTGTTGTTAAAACCTGCATAGCAAATTGTTTTCCGAATTGTTAAAAGTCTAGGTCTAATACATTATAGCCAAACGTTAAATCGTGCTCTGAATTAGCATGACTATGATCGTAGGGTGAAATTTTGAGGAAAACGGCTGCACCGTCTCGACGATGATCCGGACTTAGTTGACGAAGTTGTTCTGGTTCGACGAAAGCAATTTTAAACTGAAAGGCCACGTTAACCACATAATTATTTTTCTGTGGGTAGTATTGAAGCAGAAGTCTATGAACGCAAACCACAAACTCGAAATGTAAATTAATTTAGGAAAGAAAGGGTTAAATGAGATTTTTTATTAAAAACACTAAACCTGGAAAAAAAACTGTATTTTTATTTTTCCATAGGTATATGCAACTACTGAAAAAGAATCAGGTTTCACTAAAATATATGTTTTGTTATATGTATATATATAAAAACTACATTTGAAAATGTGTTTAGATTTGTTGCATTCGAATACCGTTTCCCAGCGAATGATATTAGTTCGGGGTTAGGCATCTTCGCTAAACACCACACACATAGCTTGAAAAAGAAAAAGTGTGAATTAAGCAGACAGATAACTGAATCGTTTGATTGAAAGTGGCTTTCGTAGGCTCTTTTGTTTGGTATAACCAAGAGTGCATAAGGGAAGAGTATGACATTTCCGTGCACTCACATGTCAGCCCGTGTTTGATGATAGGGGTGTTTTCTGGCACGAGTCCCCAATTTTTGGGGTTGTGGTGGCCAGACGCCCCGAGCCCCCCAGGTTTTGGGGGGGTGCGCACACCCACCCCAAGTTTTTTGGGCGTTGGACCCCCCCAATTTCTGAGGGGTCCGTTGCTAGGCAGCTGCGTATACACCGATCCTCACAGAAATTGGGGGGGTCTCGACCTACACCCCAAAAAACTGTGAGGTCCGAGCTACTCCCCAAGAAACAGGGGTCGGGGCATCTTGACTCCTCCAGAATTTGGGGGGTCAGGTCGAAAACGCCCGTATCATCAAACAAGGGCTGACATGTGAGTGCAGGAAGTGTCATACTTTCCCTAATGCATTCTTGGTATAATTAATCAAAACAGTTGTTCCTTCAGGAAATTGATTTTCCAGTTCCACGTCGTCGCCTACGGTATTTCCACCATTTCAAACATTGCTTCGTAAAATTGTTTTCTCTCACGAGTAGTAACGGGAGAAATTTAATTTTTGGAAGTTGTTGTTAACCTGATAAAGCATTTTTTTTAAAACCAATCTTTGTAAATGTATTTTGAAAACGTTAATGAAATTGCCACTTTTGTATTCCGAATTTGATCTATAAAATTGTATGTGCTACTAAAAGTTCACGTCGAAATTTGTTTGAACATTATTAGCGGTTTAGTTTTGCTTATAATCAAATGCCAAAAAAGATTTCCATATATTATATATTTTGTTTTGAATATCTTAGTATGAAACTCGACAATTATTCATTTTTTATCTGCCAATAATCGATTGAGGTCTTTGTGGCATACATGGTCTAGGTGGTCCATTACAAGGGATGGAACTTGGCGGTTCTGGAGAGGGTGTAGACGTTGCGGCGGGGAAGGGTTGGGCGTTTTTGGCGCCAGGTGCGGGTCACACCCCACCCGCTCATATCATCTGAAAGTCTCAGGGGGGGCTTCTATGAGGGACGACGGCCCTGCATGGGTGCCACCTGAAATTGATGTTCAATTCCGATCTTATTTGCACGACAATTTCCGTCGGAATTCCCATGGCATGTTATAGAAATTCCCATGGAAAGCTAGTCTATTGAAATTTAGTGCTGGGCAGGGGGGGCCCGCCACCCGCCGGGGGCGGGGCCTCGTCCGGCCGGCGTGTTTCGGGGGCCAGCCAGGGCTCGGCTGAGTGAGGCGCAAGGTGAGCCGAGCCGGAACAAACGCAGAGGCAGGTCGGCCAGAGAGGATGAGAGAGAGAGGCCGAGGCGCAGTGCCGTTAGAACGCAGAGCGCTCAGCACCTGCTGTCTGAAGAGTACTTGCTCCAGAGTGTGGTCAAAGTTGTGGATGTTGGAGAGAAGTAGACGCCAGTCTAGGGAGTCGGCTGGTTTGGAGAAAATTTAGCGCTGTGTCTGGTTGGTTTAAGAACATTGCTTAACAACCCCATAGCCATAGGGGACGCGCCAGATATCCAGAACAACAGCCAGCCACGGCTTTTTTCGTACAGATGTTGGGTAATGGATACAAACGTTTCCTTATTTCTAACACTCCAACCAAGGTACGAACTTTTCCCTTGAGACTAGTAACCATGATACTAACATATCTTATAGCAACATATGCCCAAGATACAAACATATCTCTTGGGTAACCACACTACTAGGAGCAAAGTAACTCTTGCAGACAGCAGCCATGATACTAACGCTTCTCATGGCAATTCATTTCTAACGTACAGCTAGTTCTGTCAGTGGATTTTGTTTGTCAATCTAATCATTTTTGCTCTCTACATCACTGCTACATGTAGCATCCATGTAAACCTTGTCCTCGTCTGCGGATATTTCAAAGTTTCCAGTCGGGTGCTCAAGGTTTTTGTTGTACTTCACCTATAGCATGGCCTGCAAAACTTGCAGCCGAGTCTTCTTCCTGAGCTTTGATTTGAACCATTCCTGGTTCTTCGAAAACACGCTCAATGCATGCGGATGTCACCGGAACAGAAAGAAGCATTTTGGAACATGCTTTCAATGCTGGTAGTTGTGTCGCTTCTTTCCAATAGACATTTGTTAATCTCTTAATTGAACACTCATATTGGCTTTTCTATCTCATTCATGCCGTAAATGTGAGGTTAGCCTTTTGTTTTATCTGATAAAGCATTGATGAGATGATAAGAGTGTCTTCTGACAATAATTGACACCATATCCTGCACGTAACATTGATATCTTCTATAACGTAATGTACCCAGCAAATTTCGATAGACTGGCTTCCCATGGGAATTTGTATTAAGATGCCCATGGGAATTCCGACGGAAATTCTCGTGGAAATGGGATGGGAATTGAACATCAATTTCCATGACAACCATGCAGGGCATACGTCCTCATAGAAGGTTCCCCTGAGACTTCAGATAATATGGCGGGTGGTCTGACACACAACTGGCGCCGAAGGCGCCAACCCTTCCCCGCCGCAACATTACGCCCTCTCCAGGAGCGCCGAAGTCCCATCCCCTGTAATGGACCACCTAGACCATGTATGCCACAAAGACTTCAATCAATTATTGGCAGATAAAAAATAAAATGGTCGGGAATCATACTAAAATATTCAAAACAAAATATATAATATATGGAAATCTTTTTTGGCATTTGATTATAAGCAAAACTAAACCGTAATAATGTTCAAACAAATTTCAACATAAACTTTTAGTAGCACATACAAGTTTATAGATCAAATTCGGAATACAAAAGTGGCAATTTCCATTGAACGTTTTCGATACATTTACAAAATTGGTTTTGAGGAATATACTTTATCAGGTTAACAATTCCAAAGACTAAATTTCTAACCCTGCTCGTGGGAGGAAACAATTTTACAAAGCAATATGTTTGAAATAGTGGATATACCGTAGAAATAGCGACGACGTGGAACTGTAAAATCAATTTCAATTAAAGGAACAACTCCTTTAATTAGTTATACCAAGAATGCATTAGGGAAGAGTATGACACTTCCCTGCACTCACATGTTAGCCTTTGTTTGATGATACGGGCGTTTTCGACCTGACCCCCCAATTTCTGGAGGAGTCAAGATGCCCCGACCCCTGTTTCTTGGGGAGTAGCTCGGACCTCACAGTTTTTTGGGGTGTAGGTCGGACCCCCCCAATTTCTGTGAGGATCGGTGTATACGCAGCTGCCTATAAACGGACCCCTCAGAAATTGGGGGGTCCGACATACCCCCAAAAAACTGGGGGTGGGGCGATGTACGCCCCCAAAAACCGGGGGGCTCGGGGCATCTCGACCACAACCCCAGAAATTGGGGGAGTCATGCCAAAAACGCCCGTATCATCAAACACGGGCTAACATGTGAGTGCAGAGAAGTGTCATACTCTTCCCTTATGCACTCTTGGTTATACCAAACAAAAAAGCCTACGAAAACCACTTTCGATCAAACATTGGTTATCTGTTTGCTTATTTCACACTTTTTCTACGAGCTATGTCTGTGGTGTTTAGCGAAGATCCCTAACCCCCAACTAATGCATTCGCTGGGAACAGTATACAAATGCAACAAATCTAAACACTTTTTCAAATGTAGGTATTGTATATATACATATAACAAAACATATATTTTAGTGAAACCTGATTCTTTTCAGTAGTTGCATATACCTATGGAAAAATAAAAATACACAGAATATTTTAGGGTTAGTGTTTTTAATAAAAAATCTAATCTAACCCTTTACTTCCTAAATTAATTTACATTTCGACTATCGATGAACAATTATTGATCGCCTCAAGGTATTGAACCCCGAACACTCCGGTGAAAGACACGTTTCCAATCCATTGAGCTATATCGGAGCTGCTGCTCGGACATTTAAGGCTCCTTGAGAAGCGAGCGAACAACAGCTCGTGCGAAATCGTTCAAGATTCGCCGAATTTAGTTATTGCAACGCATTCAAATATATTTTTTGTTGTCGAACAGTACGAGTTAAAGCATTAAGCATGTGGCATACTAAATTTTGATTAACGTTCATATGTACACCAATGTTAATGTAATATGTATAAATGATTTGATTCATGACTCAGAAAAGACTCATGGATTTAGGATAATGTATTTTAAACGTATATATAGAGTGTGTCTCATAAGTAACGCCCCAGCAATGCTTTTCTTTTTCTAAGTGCGAACCTGAATGAACTCCAAGATCAATGCACACTTCCAGACAAAAGCGCACACTTCAGCAGACTTTTTTGAATTATGTCAGGTTACAGAAGTGAGAGCTTCTCCGATGTAGCCTCGTCCAAGCACAACAGGGTTTGTGGTTTGCGTGTGTACACCTGCCTCAATGCTTCCCACAGAAAAATGTCAGCAGGACATAGATCAGGGAACGGGCAAGCCATTCGGCAGGACCTCGGCACCCCAGCCAACAGTTAGGGAATGTTTCGTTCAACCAACAGTATACAGCAAAATGAGGAGGCGCACCATCATGCCTAAAAGTGAAGCCTATGAATATTTGGTAACTGCTGATTATTAGGATAAAATTCATTGCGCAGCATCATTAGACAATTGTCTGCATTCACAGTACCATCGAAAAAGACCGGCCCAGAAAATTCAAACCAAATGCGGATCCATACTGTCAGACAACGGGCACTCATCATACGGCGTTCGATAGTGTTATGAGGGTTTTCGGCATGCCAATAAACAAATTTATGCCGGTTAATGTGGCCGTTCAGTTTAAAATTCCTTTCGTCGAACTAAAATGACTTCGTCAGCAGAGTCCGGATCATCGTCGCTACGCCGTAGCCATTTTTCCCAAAATTCAACCCTGCGATCATAATCACCATCACTTAGAGCAAGAATTAACGTTGGTCTAAAAGCTTTTACACTCATCAATTCGGAAAACAGTCCATCTACTGATGCCGGTTTCCACGGACAACGGCGAGCTGACGTTGTCGGACTATTGTCAAAATAATAGGAATTATCGGCTATCGCTGCATCGCCAGATGCGTCGATGGTATCCCTGTTCGGGGCAAGTCAGCTACGGAACCTTGTAGATCAAACATTTTACTAATTGAAGCAATATATTTATGATGTGGCGGCTGTGAGGACGAATGCCGGGGCCATTGTCGCACAACTTCACGGCTATTTTGGCTAACTGAATATAGCCTTACTGTAGTTATTCGATCAGCCAAATTAAGTCGAGTATCAGGCATTTTGTTATAGGTAGATATTTATATGTTCGGTTATAATTTCTGAAAGTATGAGGGTTGTAAGTATATTATCTCAATCTCAGCAACAGTTTGAAGTTGTGGCGTTACCTATAAGACACCCTATATATACGTTGTTAACCTTCCTGTTTACCGTAGAATCTCTAAAAGGGACGGCAAAATTCTTTCAGCTTTCTGGTCATAGAACTCGATGGCCATTCAAGTGTATGTCTCAGAGAACAACTTATTAATTGCGCAGGCACTTATTTAACAATACCTTAAAATGCGGAAAAGCAATTATAATTATCCAGTTTCAACTAAAATAAAATAAATCATGAAAATTTAGATATTGGGATCTTGACACTCCTAGAATTTAGAACATCGAAACCGGTAAATTGGGAAACGGGAAGTTTAGATTTGTAAGTTTTAGACGGTCCTGCAATGACATACTTACTTGAGACCAGCTGTGTACCCGGTCTATTACCGAAAACGTGAGGAAAAATAAACGCGATGCATACTAGCGTTGCATTATTTTTAGTGAACTTTGTTGTCATTAGTGACAGCGAATAGCACTAATTTCTTGCATCGAAAATCATGTTCTCGTACATAATAAGAAATCATTTGTTCGAGGTCATCATCTTTGATGTTGTTAACTGCTTTGTAGAAATATGCGATCCTAAGCTTTACCTACGTGTTAATCAAAATAATGCAAGGAAACTGTTTAAGCCGTCGTCACCTGATATTGTACATTCAGTGCTAACACAGATGAACTTTAGAATGATAAATACGCTATAATGAATAAAAGATATGGATTAATTGTGTAGGGATCGGGCAATATCGAAATCAACATGTCCCGATTAGTGTTGGGCACCGACCGGAATTTTCGTTGGCTGGCTGTCCGTGAAGTTATAAAGAAAAGCGTTACCCAAAGTTTGTGTATAACAAAATCAACTATATATGCCACTAGAGCGATTTTTCCGTCGCTTCATACTGTTGGCCAGTTCATAGTTATACCCTGTGGGTTTTTGTTTCAATATGAGTATGACATATATACGCTTTTGCTACGGTGAAATTGTGATCTATACATGCAATATGGTCATGTCAATAAATTTTCTTCACGTAAAAACATGCTTAATCGCCGACAAAATAATGGCTAGTATACTATTTACAGATCCCGGGCAGATATTTCATCTTAATCATAAATGCCGAGGCAGGCTACCCACAGGTGTACCCTCTAGGGTACCATTCTACGCACTACGCCCACTTCCCTGCGTGCGCCTAGGCGCATGGAAAATTTTTGCAAAACCAATGAAGAATTGGGAAAAATTCGCCAAAACTTGGGGTGAACTTAACAAAAATGATGGTGTGGGGGAGGTCGCCAACATTTATTACCCCCTGATGATATCTCGCCCCGAGGGCATCTACCCCCCACCAAGGAGAAAACCCCCTGTGGCCTTAGAGCGTCATCTTGTATGATTTTATTCAACGGCCAAAACTACATGCACAACTATGATCCTAAGTATAGATACATGTTTGTGGTACGCACCGATCTAATATTGTTTACAGTAAAAGAATCTTAAAACTGTACGTGTATTGAGAGAAAGTTACGTATCGCCATAGTGAACTTTAAATGAAACGTATATTTTTTTGTCCCATGACAAAATGAAATTGTTCATAATTATACCATCGCAAGATAACATGGTATCCTATTGAGTAAAATTCAGTACATATCGAGAGACCAGGGCCTGCTGACCGGCCGGAATACACGCCTACCCAGTCATTCGGGATACCGAGCTACCCTGCCGGCCGGATTAACGTCCTACCAGAACTGGGTCGACCGGCAGCTTTTCTGGCGTTTCCCAATCCTAGTTCCGACGACTGCGATCTGCACAAACGCGGTTCCGTGAACAAAATTTGGATTCGTACAAATCTAAGACAAAAAACTGGTACTATTTTGGTCACACAAGCCAAACTTTTGAAAGATACAGAGTACAAAAAATGAGTAAACGTATATATAATGTTATATGCCTTACTTCAATCTTTTAGGCGCCCCATGAATAGTTGTTATGATGGGAAAGAAACAATCAGAAGACATTGCTTCCTGCAACATTGGCTCTTCCTTCGCTTCTCATACAAAGCTGCTGGGCACGCGAAAAAACCACGTTTGTGCTAATACAAGCTGGCAAAGTTGGCAAACGTCTAGGTTTTGCTAACTGGTTGGTTGGTAATGACTTCTTTTTCAGTCTTCCTTGCAGGGTTGAGCGACTTCCGTAGGACACCAAATAAGGGAAGTCGGGACGCAGCTGTATCATTTGACTCTGTTATATGTTTAATTACTGACTTCATACACATACATCTTTTAGCCCAGGATGAAGCCATATGAAATTTAACGAATACTGGTAACCCAGCAGTCTCAGGGAGGTATATTTATTTATTGCCACCGGTATAAAACAAGGCCCGTATCACCGTAATCATAAGCTATATATTTTTCGACTAAATTAAATAACTTTAATTAACGTTGTTTGTAGTGGTCATTGTACTAGCCAAAGCTGGAGTAAACTTCACTAATATATGATCATTGATTGGTGAACTTTAGATATTCTGAGAAATCAATTATTTTAATTAAATGACAATGAAATTGAGATACATGAAGATTACTCCAAATATCTACTATACGTACACTGAAAAAACTGTTTCATAACATTTATGCGAAATTTCATTTTTACTAATTCACAGCACTGGGGACGAAGATTATTGTTATGCACATTTGGAAAAAATCGTCAGACGCTAAATCAGTTAATCCGTGCAGCATTTGGTAGACTATGCTCAAGTTATAACAAAGTCGTCGTAATTCAATACTTTCGAGATTACAAAGTTCTAACCTCTCTTTACACGGCAAATATGTTATGGGTAATATGCACATCATCGGCGAGTAAAGTAATGGTGCATTCTTTGGCACTGCCAACGTCTAATATCAAACTAGGAGACCAAACAGACTTAGCGTTGTCCAACATTGGTCGTATATAACTTTTAAATGGACACAATAATACTTGACTGTCGTCATTAGCAAAAATCGATATAAAGATATTATAATTTTGTAACATTTTTGTACCGCCTTACAATTAAATTTTGATTGCAGTTTAGAATCTATTAAAACTCCCAAATCCTTATATAACCACGATATTCTATAGGTATGCAGCTTATGTAAGTATTTGTATTATTTTGATTGCAGAGACGTATAATAGATGAACGTTTTTCATCTGATATTTTTAGCGGCCATAGACTCTACCAATTGTGAATATAATTAAGTGCTTCTTATAAAGTAACTTTCGGTTGACTTGAATCATAATTTGATAGCTTTAAAAAATTTAATATCTTAATTAAATTATTTAAATTTTAATATTTAAAATAAGTTTTTGAAATAGCAATAATACCAAAATTCCGCAACCGCAGAAATAAGCCTAAATCAGTCAGTTTATTTTTTAAGCTTCGCGAGTTAAATGAGTTGCATTTAATTTGCAACCCCTCTGTATATTCCTTGTAGTTTACACTCCCATCGAGTTTACCTGAAGCTAAAGGTTACCATTTTCTGAAATAAACTCATGAATTACTCTTGTCATTTTCGCAATTATCAATTTACCGTTGTCATCACGAGTTCAATTTTTGAACTTTACAAGTCGCTCATTGATAACAGCGTAGCGACCACGGTTTCCATCTTGGAAACTAATATTTTCATTCACCATTTTCGTATGACTTTGTAATTCGTTATATCTTTTACAGTCGCCATCTGATACTGAACGTCCAATAAATACTTCTCGAAATTCAGGAAAATCTTTCAAATTATGCGCTTGCTGCAAATAGCACGATGCCCCAGTTAAATGATGAAAATTCAAATTTTAGAAGTCTTTACCGGTGACGTTGTAATACTGTAGTTTGATGACCATTTTGGCTATGCTTTAACAATTTTAAAAAGCCCAGTCGGAACACTTATATATCTAGTTTCCAAATGCTTTGAAAGAATTCGTAGGGCCAGCCGGGTCTGTAACCGCTGCACATTATTATTAAGACAACTAAAACACAGATGCGGTGTATCGCGCAAACGAAGTGCTTTCTAGCTCATGAATATATAAGAATAGTTGGTCCTTTTTGAGATATGTTTCTAATAATTCTAAATCTTTGAAACAGCTGGCAGATGGTATTTATAACCATACCAAACTATATATATATATGTAATATATGTGGCAAATGCACTACAAAAAGTTCGTCAAAATCTATATATTTTTAATTATTTAACTTAGCTTTGATTTGTAGTTTAGTCACACTTTGGTATTATATGCTACGTTTTTTACAACAAACCGTTCACGATGTGATATTGGTAAAAGCATATTTACAACAGAAGTAAATGTAGCTATGTAATAAGGTATAGGGTAGCAATCCTCGGTGGTATAGTTGTTTTGAATTCACGTCGTATCTCAATAATCATATTTCATATTTTAAAGACGTGAAAACTTGAATTTCAAACAAAATTTAAACGAGAGAAGAAATCTATACATATAATGGCCCAAGCAACTCTGAGGGGCCTTACATTAAAACATTGGAAAACAAGAGCTTACAGCGGCGGTTTCGGGGGCGGCAACCCTCCGACTTAGGCTTAGGCTTAGTGTATGTTTCATATAAGGATCTTAGCTTAGGCTAAGACTAAGGCTTGACTTAGTATATCGAGAACGGCATGGCCTGAGTTTTAGTTTTGCCATATAATAATAAAAAGTGTGGTGTTTATTTGCTATACATATAATAAAGATATGTTCAAATTTTATTGGGTTGCTTAATATGTGTGTATGAACCACTTTGTTATGTTAAAACAGCGAACTCTGAATTTCTAATGTTACGGGTATATGTAGTACTTTCTAGTATTGGGCAACGGCCGCTAAAGCCGTCGGCCGTCCCACGAAAGAACTGCCAACAGCCGGCAGTTGACAAAATTCCGTCCGTTAACGGCCACCAATTCGCCTCCCGGTGTTAACGCCGTCTGGCACCTATTAACAATTTTCTGACATTGACAGTTACCAAAGTCGTCAGTCAGCAGTTATGGGCCGTCATTCGGCCTGCTACGGCCTGTACGTTTACCACTGTATGCCAAGTGAATTAAAATAATACGACGTGGAAAATGCATACTGACTTAATTTATATTTTGGTTAACAATCTTATGCATGAATTATTATTTTGCAATATGTATATCGTGCAATTCTTGACAATCTAGAGCCGTCGCAGCGCAACGAACAAGAGTTGGACGAATGAAAGTGGCGTACACAAACCACCAAGCTATCAGAATCTTTTGGCCGGTTCCTTTTGAGCCTGCCGAAACGAGCGAATACCAATACACGTTCAAGCGTGCATCACGCGACGAGCTCGATTAGCACAGCACAACTCAGTTGGCTTGAAAGGGTCAGTCCAGAAACGGGCTATATTTACGTTAACTAAGCTACTTCGGCAGCCTGCGGTTCAAATATTTTGAACGATACTAACCTGCCTAAGACTGATTCAAATCACACCGCCTCGCAAGAGTGCCAGAGTATAAGCTATCAATCAACTGTCAGTGTTGAACTAGCGTCTGTCACATTGTCAATGTTCCAACAGCCGGACAAAATATGTCAGATCGAAGTTTCTCATAGTCACAAAGAATTTTTATTTCAGCCATCAACTGCAAAGAGACCTTTAGCTTTAATGATCGCCTAAATAAAACCTCAATCATTTGATTTTATTCAAGCTAGAAGAAGTTTAATATACCTACTATTCGCTTTTTATTGTTCTCGTAGAGTGGACGTTTTATAAAGTTTTTAATTATGCGTGTAGAATATTTTTATTTTCAAGGGAATTTTACCAATCAACATAGCCATAAAATCAAGTATATACAAGGATCACGTATTGTAATAACGGGATGCAGCTGCATGGTGCAACTTCTTAACACCATGCCCATACGACCCCGGCTATCGTAACCTCAAGGGTGGACCGTGAATACTAAAATTTTAACCCTTTTCTTGGTCAGACCAAAGAAGCTACGGAGCTTAGGAGGCCGCAGGCACGCTTTACGGGGTGTGTTCGGACTCCACCCGATTGGTTGCGCACGTGTCTAGTTCCTGGTATGATTTCTGAGGTCCCCCAGGGAGGCTAGCACCGACACCTGCTCACAGGTCATGATGCTTGGTCATTATTCCCTATCCTAAACTCATCGGAAGTTGTTTAGTTCAATTTGGTTGTGTTAAAAGCTGAAGTGAAAGGTGAAAATTGCCCTAGAAAATTGAAGCTCAAGTTGTTTTGTCTAGTTAAGCTCCTGATATACTCCGTGCTAGAGCATTGTAGCCTATGTGGCCCCCACAGGGTTCCCACAAGCACTGAAAGTTTAATGTCAGAAAGTCAATGGTGTGTCCTGTTTTCTTAACTAAAGTCCATTTGCGAGCGGGTAATTTGACTGTTAAAACTCCTATTCACTAAAGTGTTAATGCTTAATGCCTCCTGCATCGAAACTCGATTCTAAAGACTGATTCCATTTAAGTTTGTGCGTAGCATTTCTGAGGGGACTGGGTGGGCGAAAACGCGAACGCGAATGATTCTACCTATAGGCGAGATACGCGCTACCTAATCGAGCGGCCTGTTACTCTTCGTTCGGCAGGGAAACTAAACCCCTGCAACCACTAGACATTCCTGATACTTATGAACTTTGATCCTTGGGGCGGCAACCGCTAAACCCCCTTCGCGAGGTGAGTACCCTAGTAGAAAATCCTTGGTCCATCGAGTCGATCCGAAGCGAAAAGCGAAAAGAATAAAAACAGAGCCGAATGAAAACCATGAACGATAAACAATGCGTCGGAGCCGGTCAGCAAAGTCTACCGAACTCCGCGCTGTCGAAGTCGAACTGATTCCAAAAGTCGACGCGTTGGTCGTCGCCTCGAAATTTTCGCCTATGTTGTGGGATGGCGATTTTGTCGCCACCCAATTGTCGTTCGTCGTCGCCCGCCCACTTTTTTCGGGTCTTCCCTCATCGTCCAATTGAGGATACTTCCGGAAATTCAAATTTGACAGCTATCGTAAGCCGTCGTTGTCCTTAGGCAGAGTCGGCTTCAAATGAATTTGCCGACATCAAGTTTGAACCCTCCGAGTACTTGGAGGTCGACCATCTGCGACTTTTACCCCGATTTTCTCCTGAAATTTGAACTCTGAAGTCCCGATTTCCGTACTTATCACCGGATGTTCAGTGAAATCGGATCCTAAACTCACAGCATTCAAACGGCTTCCGGTCCCCGCTTAATTTGAACCACTAACGACAACTTTCGGGTCTCGCAACTTCCTTCTTCAACCCCAATTAGCGTGACAATCTGCTCAATTTTCGATTGTTTTATCTTCCCAGTCCATCTCGACTCGGCGACTAACGGCTCGGCCTTTGTGGTTTTCGACTTGCCGCCCTCCTAATTAAGCTAAATTTGGCTATGAAGATGACCCTCGCTCATGAGGATACCTTAAGACATCGAGAAAGATCAAGCTAATTTACGATTTTTCATGAGAGACCCTAAGTTTCAACGTCTCGACGGGGGACCGACAACGGGAATGCGTCCGTCTCAAGGCCAGAGACGGAGCATACCCCTACGAGTTCCTAACCGGTAGGGGTCCTGCTCCAAGCCCCCTAGAGCCCACGGGAGGGCTCTAAAGACACCTGCCGTACCTCTTAACTCTACGCATCCAGTCCGTCTGTAAAACTCTTGAATTTTGTCGCGTTTTGTACGTTGTGTCCCCGTCCGTCCGATAGTGGTTCTGTCCTTATATATAGATTATATATACATATATATGCATACATATATCTACACACATACACATACACAAACACGCACTACACACAGCAGACATCATGGCGACCTGAGCGACGGAAAGATCGCACAGAATATATATACATACTCGCAACACACCAACAACAACAACACCAACAAAGCGACAACAAGGGTGGCCGACCAAGAACGTCGGTTAGAGAGAGAACGAGGACACGAAAACAAAGGACAGCGAGGACACGAAGAGGGTGTGGGAAAGAAAGCGGGACAAGAGAATCCCGGGGGATTTTCGAGGGGCCGGGGTTAGATTCGGTCCCAGGACGAAGCGTGGAGTCGATCGATACCAAACACTAGAGGGGAAGACGTAGTATCGTGCCGAGACCCACGACTGGGTCCGGACGTATATAAGTATAGGGATTTGGCAGGCTCTCCCGCCTTAACGGTTGGGCGGAGCGACGCCCGCCGGGCACCGTTGGACTCTCCGTCAGACACGATTCGAATGAGGGGTGATATCGCTGCCGGAGCGGCAGGGGTAAAAATGGTGCTAAAATTACAACGATAAGAGAGAGTAGCGGCTAAGGTAGGCCGTCCTGCGTTAACGGGGCGACAGGCGGAGACCCGCCGGGTATTTTTGCAGATGTCTCGACGAGACGAACACAATGAGGGGCGGTTCGCCCGTTTTGAAGTAAAGAGGAATATCTCAGATTATCAGTGCCCACTAGTGGTCGGCAGCGGAAACTAAAGCACGTTTGAGTGACTACGGCTGGTCAGTGGAGAGTGGGACGATGGTCCGGCGCATTCCGTTGGATTTATCCAGGTAAGATGAGCAAAACGAGGCACAAGCACCAGTTCAGAAATGGGGTGGGGCAACGGGGATGTAGGAAGGTGGGGACTTGCATCAGTTGTATGTTACAACGAGGTACTAGAAAAAGGGGCGGTTATATCTAAATTATGCTCCGGGAGGGGCGTTCGCGGTTGTGAATCACGGCACAGGGGGCCTTGTAATCGTGCTCAGCCGGCTAAGAACTAGTATAGTATGTTATAAGTATATAGGAAATAATAGTCCTGTTTCTGTCTTGACAACCTAACTTAGCGTAAGTAGCGATTGTCTTAGTACTTTACGAGCGAGGTTCGGCCACTGTCCGGGGCGACTTGACTCCCAATGATAGTCCCCACAACACTCTACCAACGTGCTCCGGTTATTTCCCCGGATCACGGTACACTAGACGGTTACGGGCCGTCAAATTAACCCGACATCCGTCGTCCTTTATATTCTCGAAAGCTACCGAACGTATGATTTCAGCTTGTTGCAACTCGTTGTTTTCCGTGACCATTACTTAGTACACAGCTAAAACCAAGTAAACTTAATATTTTTGATTTCTGTCTTAATAAACTTGTTAATTTGAACGTGCAGCAAGGGGCCTTCTATTCCCGGACGGTCATAACCGTCAAACTTTTGACGTATAGTGGCGACTGGTTGGGGTTCCGAGTAAGTCCCATTTTCTGTCGGTGTGGGCTTAGTGTCCAGTCTCCTAAATCGGTTGAAACAGCCTAATTTACACTATCTCGTCCATGCTGATTCGTACAACACTCGTTCCGGTCACCAGACAGGCACTCGACAATTACAGATCAAGAGGTAATAATATTATGACATACAGCATCAACTAGAAACAGATTAGATTATAGTATACGGTATATAATGATAAAACAAACCCAATTATAGCACACGGCATAAAATGATAAGAATGAACCCAATTATAGCATACGGCAAAAATGATAAAACGGACCAGAATATAGCAAACGGTATAGAATGATAAAACGAACCCGATTATAGCATACGGTATAAAATAATAAAACGACCCAGATTATAGCATATGGTATAAAATGATAAAACAAACCCGATTATAGCATACGGTATTAAATGATAAAACGAAATAGGTTATAACATACGACATAAAATGATTAAACGAACCAGGTTATAACATACGGCATAAAATGATAAAACGAATCCAATTATAGAAAACGGCATAAAATAATAACAACGAATGGTAGAAGGTGGCATAATTACGCAGTCAACTTTATCACTGGTTCGCGATACTAGAGCCTTCATATTCTCCCAGATGAGTTCCTTGATGTTCCCGAATAATTTTGACATCGAAATCAGTGAAAAGACGTGAAAACATCCGTAACGGGGCCGGAACGGTTCTTTTAAATATAAGACATGAACGCATTGTGCAGCCTAAAGCTTAACTAGTCAAATGTTCAGTTGTAAATATACTATAAAGCCATGTAGTTGCATAGAAAATGCCGTTAACGAAGGCTTGTGAGAAAGCAGTGACCGGAACTTTGTTATTATTTTAACAACAGATGCTTGTTCAGTAAAACGTACGGAAGAGAACATATGTTACCGATGTAACAAACACTTGGTCTAAATAATACGCTCAGAAAGAAAAATAGCACAGTTTTAGGAAGTAGGTAGTAAACAAGTAGGTATAGCTGCGAGAATGAGAAAGCTTTATCAAAATTTATTATACCGCATGTTTAATTTTATAATTCCTACAGTTTTTTTCGACAACCACAAATTACGTTTGAATTGTTATAGTAATTAAATTCGGCGACTACTGTACTATTGCACGCGTGTCTCTGTTTGCTCGCTTTGTGAGAAGACTTAAAATTCTGAGCAACAGGTCTGCGATAGCTTAATCGTTAGTAACTGGTGGCTTTCACACGAACATTCGGAGTTCCATACCTCGCGACAACAAATATATAATTAGTCATCGATACTCGAAATGTAAATTAATTCAGGACGCAGAGTAGTTAAAATGGAATTTGAGTACACTTATTTTTACGGAAACACTCATTCATGCAGTGTTTACCGCCAATGCCAAACATGTTTTTATGAGACAAATTTTTATTCCCACCAATCCATTTTTGAGGTATTTAGCGAGATATTTTCACCATTTAACGGAATATAAAATTCAAGCACAGGATGCAAAATCTACAATCAGTCTTCATGTCTTAACACGGTATACAATTTACTATATTTCATCAGCAATTAAAGCAGAGCATGTTATATAAAACAAGTTTTTACTTCGATTCAGGCACCTTTGGAGTTACTGAACGAGTTACTTTAACGTGTAACGGAATAATAGAATTCCATAACTGCCATAAGCTAAACGGTATACAGATGTTGACAGAGTACACAATTTACTAAATTATATCAACAATTAAAGCTCGTTTTGTTGAATATATACCCGTTGTGTTCAGCTAAACAGTGTACAGATGTTGACAGAGTACACAATTTACTAAATATCATCAATTAAAGCTCATTTTGTTGAATATATACCCGTTGTGTTCAGCTAAACAGTGTACAGATGTTGACAGAGTACACAATTTACTAAATATCATCAATTAAAGCTCATTTTGTTGAATATATACCCGTTGTGTTCAGCTAAACGGTGTACAGATGTTGACAGAGTACACAATTTACTAAATATCAACAATTAAAGCTCGTTTTGTTGAATATATACCCGTTGTGTTCAGCTAAACGGTGTACAGATGTTGACAGAGTACACAATTTACTAAATTATATCAACAATTAAAGCTCGTTTTGTTGAATATATACCCGTTGTGTTCAGGTGAAATTTTTAGCACTGATATCTGTTCATTCAGTGTTTGAAGAACAGTGATACATTGCGTTACTCAAAGAATTTGGAATAACCTATCACATTGCTGCAGAAAATCATTCCAAATCAATATCACTATTATCTACTATCGTCCATAATGATTTGTGTGTACCATGA
The DNA here is from genome assembly GCA_030248225.1 of Trileptium ribeirensis. NCBI lineage: Eukaryota > Metazoa > Nematoda > Enoplea > Enoplida > Thoracostomopsidae > Trileptium > Trileptium ribeirensis. The sequence goes on along the minus strand of JASANE010005028.1, from coordinate 5,893 downwards.
CTTTGTATACTCTGCCGATTATTATAAATATGTGTGCATATATAGGTATTATCAGTTATACAGATACATTATATATCCATCATGCTTATGATCTGTTGTATGGTTTCGTGCTTTTTCTTGTTGTGTAGGAGGTTAATAAGATTTTCCTTTATCTATGCATTGTTATTATTAATAGTAATTTATATTGCTGCTAATGTAGAACATATAGCACATTATTTTCACAAAGAGGATTGTATATAGTTATAGTATATTTCGACGTCTGTTTAATAAATTGTATCTATCCGCTTACGGATGACGAGTCAGAAAATTCCGTACGGAATCTGCACAATTTTCTCACAGACGTATGGGCAATTTCAATAAATGTATTGTATACTTCTTACAAAGTAGTAATAATTTCTTTATTCAATTACAAATCGCTTTTAAAGAACGTTACTTACTTGGTGTAATTAGTACTAGAGGTGAGAGTTGAGGCCCACAGCCCGGCCCGCGCGCCAGGCCGGGCCGGGCCTGAAAATATCGGCTCGCTCTCACTTCTAATTAGTACTGACAAATAGAATATTTATGCGACTGGGCTTAAGCCAAAAAGCACTGTCTAAAATTTTTAAAATATTTACTTTTTGTCAAATCTCATGACCGAGTGACAACATTTCAGTCTGTAAACGTGTTCCTTTTACAATAACAACAACAAAATCCTTATTTTGTCAATGGATATCCTAAATAAGTAGATCAAAATAGCATAATAAAATGAGGACAAAGCAAAGATAAAACCAAATGGGGAAGAACGCTACCAATAAAATCCGAGCTAGATGTTTCGATCGAATTTTAGATAATTTCCGAAATCAATGGATTGAAGAGACCGTCCAAAACATTTAGAATATAATTTTTTGTACCATTAATAACTGAAGAGGGCAGATTTATATCATTCATTTATAATGGGCTGGAGACTTATGTGCCAACGATGAAGTTTTAAAAATTTTCTTTTCCGAAGTTTCAAATGGTGCCGCCGATTGGTTACTATATGTATTTATTTCGAAAGTGTTAAAGTATTTAAGCGACGTGTTTCTAAACGTTGTATACCTAAGTAGCTCAGCCTTTGTTTAAAGTTAGCATAAGAAAGTTTTAATTGCGTTCCAATGATGTGACAGTTATTCTTAATTAATACATATATAATTCAGGTTTATTTGATGAATGTTGTCACATGCTGCTACCGAGATATACAATGTGAAAATGTAATTTTACATTAGCATAAATTTACAAGTGCGCAAATCGGACTTTGGTCGAGAGGTCGTTGCTCATTTGTTGGAGGCGTGTCCTAGCCTCCTATGCAGGTTGCTTCCAGTTGTCAAAGTTTGCCCAAAGTTCCACAGGCGTAACGCTTTAAATTTTTGGGTATACAGAGTCGAGATTTGTTAGACTACATTGGATACGTGTCCATGTGCGGGTAGTGTGTTATGACACCTGATGGCTTGGGTTACTGCCTACATCATAAGCCACATTTACCACTCCTTCCGTTGCACCGAAGCGTTTTCGGACATTTGGAAACATTTGCCAAAAATTAGCAGAAATTTGCAAAAATCTGGGAAGATTTTGGCAAAAAAGGAAAATTAGCAAAATACTGGAAAGTTGAGCATCATTTAATCAAAATTGAGAAACTTATGAGTTCTTAATGATTTCGAAAATTTTACCACTCCATAATTTATTCTTCCCAGAGGACTATCCTCTCCCCGACGAACCATCTACCCCTGAGACGAGGCACCGTCGGCACCTATGTTAATTATTAATGGACTTGAAGACAAATATAACCGATTTTCGGTCAGAAACCTAATTCAATATACAGAGCAAAGTATTTATCAATCAGTTTCCCAAAAAACGTAAGAAAATGACAGCAGTGCTGATCCAGAATCTTTTATACATTGGATGTTTGTTGCAAACAGCTGAACAATAAATTAATAACTGCAACTGTGCCATGTCAGCTCTGAAATAGAGATAAGTATATACTACACATTTGCTAATATACTCTAAGATGATTAAAATTTTGGGGCGTAAGGTAGAGGGAGGACCCATGTCTACGACGGACACCCCACCACTATCAATTTTTGGGGTCCAGACCTCTCAGAAAATAAATCATTTGTTAATATGAATTTAACAGAATCGTAGAATTCTATTTTAGACGTTTTTTAAACCAGTGCTGGGGCTATCAAGTGCGACCTTGAAAAAAATATTACTACATAGCAACTTAACTATAGTGGTTAAAGTCAACCTTTCATATTAACGAAATAATACAACTCGTGATTGGTATGACCAATTTTTTTTGCAAAAGGAACTTGTTTTTATCTTTACGAATTTCAGCAATAACTCTTCTATTCCTTGTTTGCAATTGTCAGTTTCGTATATGTCAACACTTTTTAGCGAATCAAGTTTGAAAGAATCTCGTGCTAAAACATATCCACTATTCCGAGCCGCATTAGTTCGTGATTGAGAATGTTTTTGTTTTGCACGCTTAAATCACCATTGTTTTGTTTTTATTTTTAAAATGTTTTATATTCTGCTTCCCCGTCCTAAAACTTGGAACATTCATCTTAGGGTTACACATTAGCGTTTCAGTTTTGTCTTGTTTGGTTTAAATTAATAATTTCTAAATTTTGTTTGCTGATGGTTTTAGAACTTTTTGATAACGCACTGTAATGATTTTAGACAAATTTTTAATTTATAACTTTAAAAATTATAAATTTAGTATTTCGTCTTATATTATTATGGATGTCATTCCAGTCGATTGGCCTACAGATACTGAATGATTTTTTAAAAGGAGCGGGATCAAGCAACATCTTCAAAAGCAATTGGATGAACAGAATCATGCCACTAATAATAAAATACATTGTAAAGTTAGAATGCAATCTAGGAATAAAACAAAAGAAGCTATACCCGAGTCAATAAAATCTACGATGCACACACACGAATTCCGTTTCGTCTATTGGCCCTTTATTGCACCAAATTCGAGAAAAATATGCAATTTTTGTACCAAACCGATAGCTTTATGAAACAGAAAGATAACATGTTATTGTATTTTGCCACAAAGATCCTTAGTTATGCCTTTTACTACTTTTGGCTGTGCCCAACCACAATGTTGCTATATTGACAGTCTAAAAGAATTTTTATTCTTTTCTGAATTATATTTTGTGGCTGTTATAATATCGATAAAGTTATCTAGCTCGGCATTAAGACATAACTGTTTTTTTGCGTTTGCTTTTTGCTTTTTTGAACATCGTTAAAGCTAATTTTCACGGTAGATGCTAATTAGCCGACCGAGATGCTTGGTATTAGTATTATATAATAGTAGATTCTCTGGGTGCACCTTGAGATACTTAAAGAAATAATCTCAGGTTATGCACGATTGCTGTAACATATCGGTGCGTAATGGGAGCTTGAGGTTCATATATTTTTATATGAGATAAGACAGAAATGGTAACGCAGCATGTATTAAATCCGCGTGTACAATTGTGTCTGCGCACAGAATTAGCTGTATATATTACACAAGTCAGTGGTAACATAGCCAACCGCGCGTACAAACGTATGTGTGTACGGGTGTTTTATTTTGACTTGTTTTTACTCATACTGTCAAAATCTTTTGACGCGTTACAACTGTGCATACAAATCTTTGAACTGACGTTTGGGTATGCTACAGCTGATACTTGTCTATTAAATAAAGAGCGGTTTTATAGCAAAATCACAGTTGATGGAGAACCCATTCTTTTTGATGTAAACGGTGTAGATTCATTGTGTTGTCATAATTTACAGACTTGCGATTTTGATCACAACTGTAGTATTTTAAATTTGAAAAAACTTACGATTTTTGCCACAGATTAACCTGTAATTCAAAATTAACCTGTAAAAGGACTGACTGAATTATATATAATTCAATATACCTATATTTTGAGGAATTTTTGAGCATAGCTCTTATTACGAACAACAGGCAAAATATGAATCTCAGCTGTTTAGTATACATTGGATCTCTGCCATGGGCATGCCCGAGGGGTTGTCAGACCATTCCCCAGACAGTTCCGAAGTTTAGCTTATGGCGAAGACCTAACCTCGAAATTTGACAAATTTTCACTTCCCCCTCTCTAAATTAATATTTTGAGCTTGCCACCCCTTGGCCACCCCCAAATGTAAATCCCTTGATCTCGGCTTTTAACGCCCGGTTCACATTAGAATTTATGCAGTTTACATTTCACACTAGAGACCGCATCAAGTTAGGCATGCGATTAGATTACTATGTCCCTCAAAACCAGTTAGTGACGCCCCCAAACCATTTCAGTGAGGCCCTAAAGAACTGCTGTGTAAATTACCCGTATAAAATTTTCAACACTCAAATTAGCAGCATCCACAGCACAATTTTACAATACACAAATAAAGAAATTTATTTGATCTTGGTAGAGGGTTTGCGTTGTGTTTAATGCTAGCATTGCAAATTGTACCTTAATTATTCACTCATTGCTAGTATTCATAACTAAACTATATATGGGTTCGCTAGTGGAATATTATCTAACGCTGCACAGCCTCCACCGCGAGAACACGACCCATACCGCAAAACACACCCAGACTCTCAACCAGCCACCCTAATAAAAAAACGATTTAAGTTGCTTTATACGTCAGCTCTGATGAGATCCGTTGCAAAGACTTTCCGGCACCGGGCTCGACGCGAAATCCTACAGATTTCAAGGCGACACGACTAGACCAGAACACGACCTCACTCGATTGCGGTCTATGTGTATTTGATCCTAATGACGTAGCATTACTGTGTTTCTAAATGATACATAATTACAGTCGCCAATTGTATTTTCGATATGACTTTGTTCGTAAATTTCACATAGACTTTGAATTCGTTTGTAAAATCTAAAAATATGGTTTTCGTTTGGGTCTTTTCCTTTAGCAAATCCCCAACGTTCCAAGGCCTAACTTGGCCAATTTTGAAGACACGGCAACGGTTTGGTAACATTCGACTAAGCTACAAGAGGCGGTTCAGAAAATATTTATTTCGGCCATTTTTTCGATTTTTTGGGTTCTGTTGCTGCCCAAATTTTTTGAAAAAATCGAGAAATGTATAAATTTATATACCATTCGAACCGCATTGGCGAAATAAAGCCAATAGTGGCAAAATCCAGGTTAAAGTGTTATTGCCATTATGTGAAATCTTAAGCCTAAGGATAAGTCCAAGCCCAATGGTTAATTCACGAACCGATTTCGGCGATTTTAGTATAATTCGGCTCCGCTCGAATAGCATATAAATTTATACATTTATCGAGCAAATTTTTTTAGAAAATTTTGGGTAGCAAGAGGGGCCAGCGGAAGGTATAACATAGTGAAAAAAATTGTCACAAAAGTGGTTGAAATGATTTTATGGAATCAGATCGTCGGGCTGAGTCGAATGGTATCAAAATTATTGCTGTACCTTCAAAATTGAGCAATGTCGGCTTGGTGGCTAAAGGAAAATACTTTGTTAGCTTTTAACGCTTTACATGAGCCAATATATATAATAAAACATGAGCCAGTAATATATAAACTTTGCAGAATATACACTTCGTAGCATATAAAGTTATACAATTAACACTTAACTTTATTCTGAGTCTTATAAATTTGTAACGAAACAACAGTGTAATCAGCGTGAGTTGAAATATATATTACAATACTGCGTATTCTTAACTTTCTGACATTTAATGCAGGACAGCGTGTATCTCAAAAATAGTTTGGAGGGGACATTACTTAATATGAAAGCTGATCGTCACATACTAGACATACACAAAAATGGTGGTCCAGTTTTGTACACCAATACTAAAATTGGGAAGGGGGGCGGGGCGGGGTCAATCGTGGTCGAAAAAAATCTGGCGCATCTAGG